>QLOD02000016.1:17045790-17114647 GCA_003260245.2 Sideroxylon spinosum | reverse complement strand
TTTTTTTTTTTTTTTTTTTTTGGTTTTTTTTTTTTGGGGGGGGGGGGTCTTGTTCTCTTGAATCTAGTTGTCTAATCAGTGTATGATTGAATTTTGCAAGAAGTACAGATGAAGTGTCTGGTAGCCCCAGAGTGTGGATTTCGCTGATACAAGTCTTGAGTGGTCTCTGGAAATCCCGTCCGATGGCCGCTGGTAATCTGCAAGATTTTGCTGATGCAAGTTTTAGGTTGTCTCTAGAAAATCCGAAGGATGTTTGCATGAACTACACTGGTGCGGTCGGTCAAATCTCTGGATAGATTCAGTACATCGGGCAGAATATGAAATCAGGGATTTGAGATTATTTCCGTATTGGGAGCAAATATATGATATGAAATTCTGGGGATTACTGAGAAGGGGATACGAAGCCAGGAGCATCAAAATATTGTTCTCTCAAGAAGTTCCATCAGATCATAGCCAAGAAGAAATATCAGCAATGTTTCTTTTATTGACAAAAGGGTGAACTCGTCAGTGAATACTTGGTGGACTCAAACTTTTGACTTCTAACTGCGACAAAAAAAATATGCAGATTGTTTATACAACTAGCCCCGAGTTGGAAAGCTTGTAGTGCTCTCAGTATCATCATAATTGGTCACAGAAGGAACAATGCCACTACTTTTGTCCCAATTTCAATTTGCATTGGTTACTGCCAAACTTTAATAAAGCGGCAAAATAATGCATCTAACAAACAAACAAAAACTTGCCTCTCGTTCCACATAAATTGTCAGATAAGTGAGATGCACATTAATCATTATCGAAATTGGGTAATTCCATTTCTTCGCGGGAAGAAATCCCAATTAACACTAATAAAAAAAAGTTAAAAATTTCATGAATTGGTCAGAAGACTCGGCAGGATCTACCTGATCAGCATCCGAAACCAAGCTCGCCAATCCAGAGTCTGATAGGAGAGGATTCAGCTCTGCATCTAATAATATGTTGGCTGATTTCAAATTTTTATGAACCACTGATGGTGAGCAAACTTCATGTAAATACCTGAAAGAAGCCTTCAGTGAGCACCATAAAAAGAATTGAGTACTTTATATTGCAAAAGGAAATCCAACAAACTTCAACAGGCAGCCGATCTTTTACTATATATGTATGCAGACAACTATATACGTTCATGTAAATAGTAGCATGTCAAATAGGTATATAGGGTTGGTAACCAACATTAATTTCATTTGGTGCATCCTAGGATTTTAAGCTCAAATCTTCCTTAAAAACAAGACGTAATAATCGATCCTCGTAGACGACCTTTGCATAGATGATGCTGAACTAGATAAAATAACGTAGCATCTGATCAACATTGTTGCTAAATGAAAACGCAAACCATTGACAGAAACTACCACTAGTCTTTAACATATCATTGGTAGTGTTATATGATAAGAAATAAAAGTAAAGCAACTAGAACTAGGAAATCCTAGACTTGAATTCAAAATATTAAAAAAAAAAAAAAAAAAAAAAGCTTTCTATCACATTTTTTGGCTATCAACTTACTCTAGTGCGCGTGCGATGCCCAAAGCAATTTTGACACGACTGTTCCATATTAATGGCCTTCTATATTCATCACAGAGATGCAGCCACTCATGCAGGGAACCATTTTTATGGGACTCAAAAACAAGGAAGTTTTGTCCATGCTCTGAACAATAACCAACTAGCTTTGTTATGTTTGGGTGATGCAATTGTGATACGTGTGAAACTATATCCATAAAATCTTCAGAGAAGTGGTTGGAAAGAGCTGATGAGATTATTTTCTTCACAGCAACAACCTACATTATCACCAAAAGACAAAATAAAGGAGAAATCACCGAACAAATTGTTTCAATAGGAGCCAAATCTCATAGAAACACAAAAATGGTTTTTTCAAAGTGCTTTAGTTCAAATGTCAGTGGGAGTTGCAGGTCACAAAGAAAGAAGGAATTTTTTTTTTTTTTTTTTTTTTTTTTGCTTTTTTGGTGTGGAGACTGTTCCTATGAGGTCAGCTGTAGCAGATACTTGTGAATTTCGTATATAGGTATTTATCATGTTCTGCATCAAGTCCATATTTTTTTGCTTCAGCTAAGGTTAGTTGAAGTGACAACATAAATTATTTGTCAGTAAAGAGAAAACCATTCATCATCAGATTAAGAAAATGTAAACACTAATCTCCAGTTGGGTAACAGAATTATTGAGGTTCAAACTGCACGAATACAAGTTCATAATGAAGTAAAACAGCTGACTCAACTACTGTATGTAGGCAATACCTTTCCATCACCAAAATGAGCCCGAAAAACACGTCCATTGGACCCCTCACCTATAAGATTTTCAATATTGAAGTTGTCTGTAGCCATCTGGAGATCTGCTATCGAATATAATACAGCATCAATTAGAATCGTGTTGACTTTCTTGGTAACAACTGCTTTCCTTGAGAAGTGATCTTCATCAAATGATTTGTGAGGATCAATAGGTGGATCTCTGAGATTTATTGAGGCAGAAGTTTCACACATTTTTGCGTTGACTCTGGATGAAGTTTGAATAGACCTCGTTTCTGAAAAATAATGCAGTGGGTTTATAATCAAATACCATACTCAAGTAGTTTCAAACTAGTGTTCTTACAAGACCAGACTAAATGAAGTTATCCTTTCTTTTTTCCCATATGTTTCAGGTTTAGCTTATTTACGAGGTGTACTGAAAGCTCTTAGGGTCAACAGTGAGCCTCTATAAGAAAAGGTAGTATTCTTGCCTGAGTTTCCATATGCAAATTACTTATAAGATAAACCTACAGGATATCAGTTCAAAGAATGGTTTATGGAGACCTGCATCAACTAACTACTGCATTATGCATTTGAGGTCAATTTGTTAGCATTTTGAACTTTCATATCCTCTTACCATAAACATCACAGCCAGATTTTGGATGTAATTTTTGGAATTTTTGGTATCTTTGAAGTAAGCATTATGACTAAGGGAAGTTATTTTCAAATGCTATAAATTAACAGAAAAACCAAATAACATAGCTCTTATAAGCTTTTGGGATTCAGCTAAATAACATTGGATATGATAGAAGTAGTAAGCACAAATGACACACAAAAAAAACATAACGATCTTCAGAGTCGAAAAATGTCCAATGAAGAGGCATGCCAAAAGATGTTATCTACTTACACTCTCCACAAAAAAAGAAAATTGTTAGGTTAGCAATACTCTTCGTAAAGGAAGAAAATTGTAAGGTTATATTTTGTTAGGTTGACAATCCATGGTCAAACGATTGTTCTGATCACTATATACTCATACATAGGCTAAGGCATCAAAGTTTAAGGTTAGAATGAACAGTTTGGAGCCTAAGACAAGAAAAGCCAGAAAATCTTGCATTCGTGGGATGCTCGCAGGAAGTTCACGAAAAAATGCTGAGCACAGAGCTGGACGCAGGAAGGAAATTACAGATAAATGCAGAAAGCTGAGCACACTGCTGGACGAAGGCAGGAAATTGCAGATAAATGCAGAAAGCTCTGCGGGATTTCGCTGGATCACAGCCGGAAGCAATAATTGCAATTTGACAGTACCTAAGAATGTGTTCGGAAGTCCTATTCCCTTGGGAATTCAAGTCTTATATTTTGTGGGACATTTTCAGGGTTTCTAAAAAGGAGAAATGCTTTTAGAGATCAAGGTTTTCACTCACGCTTAGCCAAGTCTTATATGTTTTGGGACATTGCTTGATTGGTGATTCGAAGAAGTTTGGTGTCTTGCATAGAGTGGATTTGCTTGGCTGTGGATTCAACAAAGTGCCATAGAATTTGGTGGATCTTTCACTTGGGAATGGGTGCATCGAGGATTCGAGCAAGGAGTCAACAATATTGTTTCATAGATTCAAAACCATTGAGAAGTTAGGTCTTCGTAATAAAAAATGTATTATAGTAAAAGATTCGAGATATTTTCCCGGCTTGTGCTTTCCTCGTTAAAAATCTTGTACCTCTTTACTTTCACCTTTGATATTTCTTTTCTGCAATTGATTGCATGGTTGTTTGGGATATTTAGTATATCATGTTTTTTTTTTTTTTTTTTTTCTCCAAGAATGAACCTCAAAAATAGCGAAGTGCAAGGAGCAGTTCAAAATTGAAAACATTTTCCAACCAAGATATCTCAAACTATCTAGTAAACTTAGGAATACCAAATTCTTGAGTGTAAGTCCCATATGCTGTGGTGCTGCTTTCTAAGTACACAAAGCTCATGAGCAAAAATGTCATATGTAACTTTACCTGAAGACTTGGCTATCATAGAATAGATCTATAGGAAATTCAGTTGAAGAAAGAATCCACCAAAACTGGAATGCCACAGTGATCAAGTAATGGTACAGAATCCATTAACGAGTTCAGGACACAGGAGTAAAAGGAAAATTTAATTGGGCAAAGTGAACAAAATATTGCAACTGGAAAGAACACTGTTCAAAACTCATATCATCTTCTTCTATCAAAATTACCTTATTTTAACTGGTTGTATTTTTTTTTTTTTAAGGTGTACCTGGCTGTCTAAGTTCATGCAAACTTCACAGTTCTTTATGTAGCAGGACGCCTGAATCTTTCTATTTTATCCAGGGAGGTTTATCAAAATAAAGTCCCATTGAACAGTTTGATGCCACAACCAAGATAAAAAGGAGATGGAAGAGAATTTCCAACAACACTTGATGTGTGGATAATCAGTACGTACCTTGCATTTCAGGAGAAGCAAGAGTGGCAAAATGCTGATTAAGCTTTTCAACATCTGTGGATGATTTACTGGGCCTTCTCTTCATAACAAAGAATGCTACCAATGCCGCAACAACTAAAAGGGATATCACTACTCCAGCTATAACTCCACCCCCCGAGCCTAATTTTTTGCTGACACTGCCACCATCACCCCCATCAGATGGGCGGTTGCTACCAGATTCGAGGTTTTGGTCAGCCTCACTGGCTGGAGATGTGACAGACAGAGGCAGCGGTGCAGGCCCTGAGCTCCATGAGTTACCATCCTTCCTGTTATGATCATTATGAATCTCATACTGAATGAAAAGATTTTCCCTCTGAAGAAATTTAAAAAACTAAAAACAATGACTAATGCCATGCGAACTGCTTACTGGATATTTATATTTTTCAACTGGTCAGGAATCAAACCACTGAAGCGGTTGTTTTCTATGTTCCTGGAAAAACATGAATCAATTCAAGGGCCTAATTAATATTTTGCTTCCAAGAAGTAACAACATATAGTTCTCTGAGTTATAAATGCATGACCACTAACAGATTTTTGAGGGGAAGACTGGAGAGTGCATCAATAGCCCCTGTAAACTGGTTGCTCTGCAAATACCTGCATGACAATTAAATTGTAACAAAGAATTATAAAAAATAAATAAATATTAAGTACGACAGTACTCAATGTTTAATGTACTTACATATTGGTCATACTAGAAAGGGAGTTGAAACTCTCCGGCAGTGTACCGGCCAGATAATTAAATGAGAGATCCCTGAAGCATTCATTTTTTTTTTTAAATAAAAAAATAAAAAGATGAGATCTTGTTTTCATTGATATGGACATGCCAAGAAAAAATAGTTCTATTTTTACTCCTCTTATTGGTGTGAATAGTATTTCATCTCGTGGAAAAGAAGAAAAAAAAAAAAGGCAAAAAGGGTTAGAAATCTAGTTTTTTATGTGACTCGAGCTCCTTCAAGGATGATTTGCTGTTGATGAAGAATAATATATATCCCAGAAGCTTATAATCAATTGTACAAAGAGTGCTACAAGGTAACAAAAAATAGGGAAAAGCTTAATATGAAGTACAAGCTCATGAAAAAGGAAACAAAAGCATTAAGGATGAAAGTTCCCAAATTTGGAGATTTAAAAAATCAAGTTAAATTTGAGAAAGATACTTTGTTTGAGATGGTCAAGTTAGTTGAGAATGAGTTTCAATCCAAGAAGGATGCCAACAAGAATCTTCAAGATAAAGTAAGTGCGTTAGAATCTAAATTACATGAAATTAGTAATGTGTTATCCAAATTGAATGTAGGTTCTAACAAGTTAAGTGGAATTCTTGGGTCCAAAAGGATTGTACATGACAAAAGTGAATTAGGGCATAGAGGCAAAAGTCCTACAACATCTGGAACACAAAATATGATTAAATTTGTTTCAGCATCTACTAAAGGTCACATGGAAAATAGTAAGCAATTTAGTCATGCTAAGCATAAGAATGTCTCCCACAAGCACATACATGCAACATCACATCCCGTTAGGAAACACCATGCCATACAAGATAAGATATTACAAATCTTTCCAGATTTCATCACGTGTCTTCCAGACAAGCTGTATCCACCGCCACTTGTCATCATTGTTGAATCACATTAGACCCCATTGTCACAAATTGGATATGGGTTGCCCGAGAATTACATAGATAACATGACTAAGAGACAAAACCAAACAATGGACAAGAGACCTCTTATGTCGAAAACAAATTTCAAAACCTTGGCTAAGAAGTTAAGTCCATTATAAATACTTTGAAAAGGGATAAGTTAGTTAGTCGTGTTTCTAACAACAAACAATTAGGAAACCCACATTATGTAAATTTGAAAAAACCAAGTGGACCTAGAAGTCCACAAAAATCCAAACACATGTAACAATTAAATCCTCACTTGTACTTGACTCCAGAATTCTAGACAAACCCAACAGTTCTGCCTATATCTAGGTGGTATTAATTTTTTTCATCGAGCATGCTACAAGCCTATAACAATCAGTATTGACAAAAATGGAATATTTCAAATGTGGCATGGAAAGTAGTACCATCAGTGTGACCATACAAAGTATCTACGATCACCTAGCCTTGGATATCATAATGAAAGATAATCTGTTGTCAATGCCTCAACTATGTCAAAGGGATGCAGAAATTGAGATAACTAAAAAGGGTGGAAAAGTAATGAGAAAAGATCATACAATGTGGAGAGGGCAGAAAGTTTTCCAAACATGTCACTAAGTTGGCCCCGAAGTTGGTTGTGACTGAGATTTCTACACACACACGAAAAATTAACCAACGGCAGCTAGATGTTAGCATTTAAGTAAGTTCTGTCCAAGAAAATGAATGAAAGAAAAGAATAAAAATTTCGATTTTTAAGTGTTTGACTAACAGGTGTTTTAGAGAAGTTATCTGAGATATGGAATAAGGGATGTCACCACTGAAGCCGTTGTCAGCAAGGTTTCTACATTGCAAGAAACTTGCTAATAAACACACAACAGGGGAAATTAAAGGCACAAATAGAATAAGGAAAAATATGCAGATACAAAGCATACAACTGCTGCACAGTTGGAGGAAGCTGATAAGGTATCTGGTTTCTGAGATCATTATTGCTCATGTCACTGCACAATTTTGCCAATTTTACCGTATCAAAAAAAATTAAAAGAGAAGGAAGAAAACACCAGCACGTCCTCTTAGAAGGATATTGATGTTACAAATTGGTTACAGCCGTCAAACTCGAGAGCTGGTAACCCATCGACCCCGTAAGTCCAAGACCAGATAATTTTCTGATGGGAAATTAACAGCAGAATATAAGTCAGAAACCCGCAGCACGGGTAATAACAGGAGCACAAGTACAAGGAAAATGAATGGAAAATAAGAAATTACATTTCAGTGACTCTTGAGCCCGAGCAGGTAATGCCTTTCCAAGACTCCCTGCATGGATCACCACTACTTGAGCTCCATTTGGTCAGCTGAGGCGGTAAATTTAAACTGCTAAACATGATCCTCATAGCAGCAGCTGTGCACCAAAAATGCCATAATAGCCACAATCAGTACAATTCATTTCTCTACAAAGAATTTCATAGCCTGTTTCCTAAATTAAACAATGCAACTGTCTTTCACTGGACAATAAAGGAAA
The DNA here is from genome assembly GCA_003260245.2 of Sideroxylon spinosum. Classification (NCBI taxonomy): domain Eukaryota; kingdom Viridiplantae; phylum Streptophyta; class Magnoliopsida; order Ericales; family Sapotaceae; genus Sideroxylon; species Sideroxylon spinosum. The sequence continues at coordinate 17,106,752 of QLOD02000016.1, read as the reverse complement.
AAATTTTCATTGAAAGAACATATAACACTAATATTGCTTAGGGTTCATTTTTTCCTGATATTTCAATGTTCAATAAATGACAGAGAGAAAAGAGGCCACTTCTAGTATAACAGTTGGCTTCTCTTTTGATCATATATATAGAATGAAATGAGCTGAAATTATGGTCTGTGTTGTGTGATCATTTTCTAATGTTGCACAATGCAAGCGTTTCTAAGCAATAAAAGCAATTAACAACAATATACTAATCTATACATTTTATCAAGTAAAGAAGGAACAACATAAGTTTGTTAGGCTATGTTTGGAACATGGGTATGTGAAGGGAAAGGAAAGTGTTGGAAAATGGTAGGAACTCAAAATGAAGTAAAAAAAAAAGTCAAATTTATTTGATTTTTTCTCTTTTTTTTTTTTTTTGCTTGAAGAATGAATGGACCAAACTCAACCTTCAAAACCGGCTTGCAAGGACGGAGGGTAAGAGAGTCTGCGGTGGGCTCAAGGCCAGTTAGGGGGGAAAAAAAAAAAATTTCTAAGTACATTCTAAACCATAAAAAATTTGCTCAATCTATTCCTGAACAGTCTGCCCAAGCCAACCCCCTGAGTTTATTTAGCTTTAAATTGTAGCCCAGGCATTATATAATCCTGGTTCTGTACCTGTCAAAACCACCTTGCAGGGGCAGAGGGTAAGAGAGATTGCGGTAGGCACAAGCCCAATGCAGAAAAAGTAAAAAAAATTACCAAGTAAATTTTAAACCCAAAAAAAAAAAAAAAAAAAAACGAAATAGCTCAATCCATTCTCTGAACTGTCCGTGCAAACCAACCCTCTCAGTTTATTGAGCTTTGAATTGTAGCCCATGGCATCAGTTCTGCCTTGCAAGGTGAGGATTGCCCAAAGCCTTACATGGGGAGTACAACATTCGTATCAAGGTGATGTGGGACTTTTCTCATAGCCCCCTCATGCAAAGCATGGAGTGATGCGCGGCAAGATAAGAGTGTGATAAACGAAACCTCCCTCACGCAAAGGGCATAGTAATGTGTTGTGTGAGATAAGCAAGTCCCAATCAGAGCTTGCCTCTGTTTCCATGTTGTAACTCAACCTTGAAAATGTAATTACAAGGTGGAATCATCCAAAGTCTTTATATGGAGATTACAATCTTTGTATCAAGGCTATGTAGAGCTTAGCTCGTAGTGGGTGCTTATTTCTAGAGATTTTAGAGTTTTTTTTTGTATAAAAACACCTGAGTTAAAAAAAAAATGAAACTTATAAAAAATAAAATAAATATATACTTATAAAAAAAATTAAGTTTCATTTTACTCATACAAAAATTACACAAATTAGTAATTTCATTGTTTTTCTTCATTTTTCTTTCCCATGTAGAAATTCATGTTTCAAATATAGCATTAACGTTTCTTAAAGAGGGGAAACAGAGAGTTTGTGTTGGCGCCAAACACCATTTTCTAATATTGGCCCAAATTTGTACAGTTTATTTATAGCATTGCATTCAAGCCATACATAGCTCAAAACACTACACTACTGGCAGAGAATTCAACAGAAAACTTCACAGCCAAAGAATCTCACTTCCCTGTAACTGCGAATGCGCAGAGATTTTATCCCAAAGCAGAGAAGAAAATAAAATAAAAAGCAAACATATATATACAAATATATGTATATAAACACGCTTAAGTAGTTGGATGGAGAGGGCAAGTGCTGACCGTCTGATGGATCGGTGTCGCCATTGACGGAGCTCGGCCAAAACACCAGAAACACAATGGCCAACACCGCCACCGCCACCGCCACCGCCACCTCTCTCATCTCTCTCTCTCTCTCTATCCGACTTTCTTTTTCAGTTTCTAATGCATATATGCTCGCGCGCAGACACACGTCTCTCTATATTCTACTCTCTTTCTTCTGAAAACAGAGTTTTATACTTTCCGAGAGAGAGAGAGAGAGAGAAGAGATGTGGGCGATGTTTAGGGACGACAGGTATCATATTTATGTTCTTACACTTGTCCTTAGATTTGTCCAACATGCATGTAAAGGGCCTCACTATGAACTTGCATTCGGCGGGGATGAAAGACAGGTGTCCGTCTGTTTATCCATCGACGGCTGTGATTGCCCCTGACTGGGCTTCTGCGGTGAGATCTCATCACACACACACTATGTTTCCGTGCCACCAGAGTTACTTATCTTCTCCTTTTTTCATCCTCTGAATCTGACGGGCACGTTTTACTAAAAAAAAAATTTAAAGGTATTAAGTGCGTTTCGACTTACATAAAATTATATAAATTAATAATTTGTATTTTTTATAATAAATAAAAAATTTTAATTTTATAATTTCATAATTTATATTTATAAGAATTTATAAAATTTTATATTTTTTTTTTACTCCAAACACTTTCATCATAAAATTAAAGTTTGGGGAGTTTTTTTTTAAACTTAAAATATACTGTTTCAAATAATCTTTTTAATTTTTATTTAGATTTTTTAAACTTAATTCTACTCTCTTAGTCAAATTATCTTTCTTCTATATGAATATAATAAATCATCAAAACGTGATAAGATATGATAAAAACATTCATAAAACATTTGAAAGTAATAAAAACAATTAGTTTTAGAAAACTCTCTTTTAATGTTAAAATTTTTAATTCCATTGTATATATTTGAATAAAATATCTAAATCTCTTAAATGATATTTTACTAATCTAACAACTCTCAAATTTTATAATATTTCAGTAATTTTTTATGTTAAATTCTTTAATTCTATTATAGATACTTAGACAAAATATCTAAATCTCTTAAATAATATTTTGCTAATATGACAACTCGAAAATTTTATAATATTTCAATAATTTTTTTTAGTTCATATTCAATATCTTCCTTTGTGATGTCCATATATATATATATATATATATTCATTTTATCTTTGAGGAGGGGCTTGCAATAATTCAGTTTGGTGAAAAAAAAAAAAAAAGAATTCCGTTTTCTATATTTTTTTGTTACCTTTTCATATACAACATTTTCATTATTTTTTTCATTTGTTGTTTTTGGCATCTTCCAAGCACATTATTCATATTTTAAAAAAAAATCAAAAAAAAAAACTTAAAAAAATAAAAGAACTCTAATTCAAAAAAAAAATTATTTTTTGTTACCGAGTTCTAGTTTTTTTAACTAATGTGAACAATATATTTAAAAATTATAAAAATCATATAAAACCAAAATTAGCTAAAAAAGAAAACGGCTTCTTTTTTTAAATAAACTTTCCATTGAGTTTGGTGGGTAATATTAGACTTAGTGAACCATAGTTTCACTATCTTGGACGAACAAAATAAAAATCTAGTGAGGATAATTGCTTCCACTAATTTAGAAAATTATACACAGATTCTATTGATTTTTTTTTTCATTTACTTGTAAATTTTACTTTTATCCAATTATTATTAAACTTTTGTCTCTGCTACTATGTTACTTTTATTCTTATTTACTTTAAAAGTATAATTTTTCCTGTTAATTAAAAATTATGAGTCCATCCTACTTCACTAGTTCTGTTTGTTTGATTCGGGAGAATGTTTATAGTCAAGTTCGTATTTAATTTAGAATCAGTTTTATCTTATTAAGTCCAATTTTTCTATTTCTTCTTTACTCTTTTTCTTTTCTTTTTCCTTTATTTTTTTCTTAAAACTTGGATTCCATGCTCCAAAGTTGCAATTTACAAAGATCACTCACACAATTTTCTTATCGAACCAACTCGATGTTTATTTCATGCATGTAAACTAGCACACATTCATAGTTTATACAAATACTATGTAACAAAAACAAGTAAATGATTTCTTGCCATTTGTTATTTGGTAATTTAATCGGCCTTTTACGTATCTAATTTAATGTCTATTTTTAAATAAAGTATTTTATTTAAAAGTAAAAAGTAATTTTTCTTCGTTTTATATGATTCTTTAATCAAAATTTTAATTTTTTTATTTAGTATTTTTAAGTATGTTATTCACACTCTTTTAAAAAAAAATTACAAAAAATACTTAAAAGTAAAACATTTCACGTACAGATATGCATGAATTATCATATGCTTAAGCATATTTTTTTTCAATTTGTTTTTAAAAAAACGTGAATAATATGCCTAAATATGCTAAATAAAAAAATGATAAATTAATTCACATGCCATTTGTCCCACAATATCGACCTAAAAAGATTGACTCGAAATTCCCAAACGACCTAAGGTTTTGTGCATTATTAGCATTTAGTTGATATTCATTTGGACATAAATATTCGGCATGTAAAAATATTTGAAAATATAAAGATATTTGGTTGATTTACCTACATCTTTAACTGGTTCAACTGGGTATGACCGCTTTATCTTGATCATCTTGATATTTGGCCGATTAGTATGACATAGTCTAGGAAGATATTTGACTGATTTACTTATGCCGATGAACTTGGCTTATGGCACCTAAATTCAAGGATAATGGGAAGTTAACTACTAAGGGAGTTACAAAAAGATACAACCACCCATGAAGTTGTTGAGGAGAGTGGTTATTTTCCATGCAGATATAAATATTAATGAAGGCAGCCACATAACGAGTCGAATTTTCATTTCAAGACCTCACATCGTTAGTGAATTTTCATTTCAGTTTTCATTTCAAGACCTCAAATCATTAGTGAATTTTTATTTTAGCTTTATCTTATCTTATCTATTTCAAGTTAACTTGGATTTTCTTGTAGGAGTAGGTTAACTTCAATCTCCTAAACCCTTCTAATTTCATCAAAACTGTATCTACATAAAATTTTGATCACTTGAATCTGTTTCTTAGAAATTAAAGTTCAAGATTTTTATTACTGGAGGCTTGGATGTAGGTATCTTTAGTCTCCTGTTTATAATTGATTTCCACTTCACTGTCTTTGCACTTATTTATTATGCATCCCCATGTTGGATACTACTCCGATTTTGAATCAGATTAATGTGATACAACTTTATATTATCATCAGTGCTATAATCTTTTTTTTTTTTTTTTACTGATACTCATTTGATTGTAATCCAAATTATATTGATGTATCTCCATCCTATCATTATTCACATCAATCCCACTGCCACTACCACCACCACCATAATCCATATTATTTATTGTTATAATAATCCATATTATAATTTTGATATCAATTCTATTATAATTTTGATATTCAATTCTTTAATGGATCTTAGTAAATATAATTATCTATATATATTCCTATGTTAATACGTAATCTTTTAATGGATCACAATCATATCCATATCAATAATCACATTCCCATCATCAATCAAATCTTCTTATTCCTATCTGCCGGCGGTTTCTCGGCCTAGTGTAGAGATTGACGAATGTAAAGTTCTTACGTCTACAAGGCAATGGCAACCCACATTGCCTGATTCTCATCCACATCCATATCTTTTGAGTTCTTGTGACTCTAGCAAGCCGCACAATCAAATTTCTAGAAAAAAAAAAAAAAAAAAACCATGAAAGAACATGCATTGTTTGCTTCAAAACAAAATTTTGGCACAAACATAAATATAAAAGAAAAGTAAGCCAAATAAATACAACTTATTTTAATTTGTGAAACAAATAATCATATAACTTCATTTAATCCTCTTATCCTTTTCATATTTGGTTTTGATAGTGAAGAGTGGAACATTAAGAATGCAAGCCCACCAATTTTTAAGTATTCGCTATGGGCACTATCAAAGATTAGGTGAAACTCTCTATGACTCAGTCAAGTGGTACATAAGTCGTAGGAGGATGGCTTTAGATGTGAGAACCTAAATTTCTATATTTATAAATTTATATTATATTTTAAAAAATATGTGTTTTTTGTAGGGTTTATTTGAACTATAATTTTTAAATGACGTTGGATATATAACTCAGCACTTATAAATTTTTTAAGTTTAAGGTTGATGTTTGGATAGTTGTTTAGACAGCTGAACATATATTATTTGGATAGACGTCCAAACGAACCTATCTCTGGATCATCAATTGTCAATTCCTTTTCCTACTTTCCTAGCTTTATATCATCTTACCCATCTCCTTCACCTACCTTAACCTTATTACTCTCTCCTAACATGCCCCTACTCACTTAGACCTACCCTCCGTCACCCTCACTATGTCTCTGTATGTGTATATGTATGTGCATGTGTATCGATGGGGGAAAGGTATCGGAGAAGAGAGAGGGTTTGAAAGACAGAGAAGAGAGGGAGTTAAGAGCAGAGGGCGATCTGAGAGTTTGAGGAGTAAGAGTGCGTGTGTTTGTGTGTTGCTCGATGAAGGTAATGGTCTCTTTTGCTGTTGTTTTGTCATTAACCACAATAGGATCATCATCCATGACAATTCTTATTCTATTAATCTTTCTATTTTTCATATTATCATTTCATTAATAATTAATTCAGTATCAACATATTAAATTATCACTGTTATCTTTAATCTTCATCATTGTTTCTAACCGAACTAATGTTCATGAAACACCCCATCAACAATATAGATATATTAATCACAATAATCAGAACACAGACCATGGATCTAACATCTCATTATCTTTTCTTCTTACTTTCTAACTAATTTCATAATTCATTATATTTATTAAATCATTTACTCATATCAATATTCATACATACTATATATATAACTAACACTCTTAAGTATAAAACTCACAATCTGCAACCCCTAAATCAACTCCAACACAATATTATGACATGTAATGCATGTAAATGCATCATAATGATGTAAATAAATGAATAAAAACAATTCGATTAAATGTCCAAGCCATTACAAATATACTCAATTATGCTAACATTAATGAGATTCATTGCATGACGTCGACCATAAATTGTGTTGGTCATAAGACAATTGTGACCATTGATGAGGACGCTCAAGTAATTGAGATTGATACACTTACTTAACATATGCAAGCAAGACCTTCAACCTTAGTCAAAGCGAGATCGTCCATTTCTGAGAGGTCCATATTATCTCCTTATAGTCATCTATTTGAGCCATTACCTACTATTAATAACTGCAGTATTGTCATGAATGATATAAATAGGATGGCACAATTGCCACAATTGCTAGTTAGATCTTCAGTTCCAACTAATCACATATCACCAGCACCTACTATTGCATTGAGCAGTAGTAGAGTCCCCACCATCTCATATACGTTATTTAAGGAGAGGAGGAGAGCTCATCACATGCCAAACATGAAGCCATTGAGTAACACACATTTGCTTGATGAGTCACCAAGCCAACCACAAGTGCTTAAGCCATCCACTTAATTATAGTTGGAGGAAAAATAGTAGAACCCTTTGCATACTATAAAGATGCATAAATGTAGAAGACATTAATTTCTTTAATGTGATTCGATAGGTTGCATGCGTTTTTTTGATGTAATATGGAACAAATTGTATGTTTTAAACACATTAGTTAATTTTGATGTAATTAATAAATAGATTCATTTAGTACAATTTTTTTCTTTACTTTATGTATAAAAAATATTATTGTTACTTCTTAAGATATGTTATTGATTGTTGCTATGTTGAGGATTTGCTAGGACATTTGTCTTGCTATTTTTGGTTGTTGTTGTGTTGATTAGTAGCAAGGATATATTTGGTTGCTATGTTTGAATTTAACTAATGAAATGGACTGTTGCTAATAAAACCAAGGAATACATTTTCTAGTTTAGTGTATTTTCATTAAACATGAGACAATTTTATTTTACATTTTTTACTTGAGCTGGAACAAAAAACACATTATAATGTTTCATTTTTATTTTAATAATATCCATATCATTTTTCATTTTCATTAAAAGTATTTTACCAAATATTGTTTTATGAATAGCATTCTTTCAATAATTTATATTATCAAAAATAAAAAAATAAAAATCCAAGGTTTAATTCGGATCCGTTCATTTATACCACTATGACCTTTACTAAATTTTACTAATTTTTTTAACTTTTTAAGAAATATACCAAAGAATGAGGAATCCTGATATTAAAATACAACTTTAGGAGTTGAAGTTGTATTTTCAATTTTTGAATTCTTAAAAATTCATTCAATTAATGAAAATATTGGATAAACTTCTATAAAAATCTAAATATTGAAAATATAACTTTAACTTCTAAAATTGTAATTCGATTCGAAAATCCTTAATCCTACACCAAACACTTAACAATTTTAAAGTTGACAAAAATTGACTCTTTCTTTTTTTTTTTTTTTTTGGTGAGAAAAAATTGACACTCTAAACGAATCCTAAGAGTTCTTCCCACGTCATCTTCTTTGGAGCATGGGCGAGGTCGACAAAAATTATATAAAAACGACATTCGATAGCCCAAGCAAATTTGTCAATAGGCTCTGGATTGGTTTCAGAATATGATAGCATTGCTTATTGCTATCCCTATCCATTGTGTAAACCTTATCTGGATTTAGTAACTTTGAAAAAACAAACAAACAAGCCCGGTACTATCAATTCCAAACGAAGGTCTACTTGTTTTCCCAAATATTCCACTCCCATGATGGCAGTTTAGGCCTATTCCCCGAGTAGCCTGATCTTAATTTTTAGAAAAATTATTCATGGATCGGTATAAACCTAAATTTTAGTTTTTATTTTTTAATTTTTATGGATTAAACTTGGATTTGTCTGTATATGTCGAAATTCGATGCGGTTCACTTTTCAGAGCTCTGTTTGAGGTTCTTTAAAGTTCAGAAAATGGTTAAAAAATTAAAAACAATTTAAAAATTATTCACTTTTTATCTCAGTACACGAATTACAAAATCATAACTTTTATTAAATTTTATAATTTTTTTGGTTACTTTAAATGCCCTCATAATACATATTTTACTTTCTACATATTATTATGAGTGCATTTGTGCGACAAGAAATAACGAAAAATGGGATTTAAGTAATTTTTTGACATTTAATATAAAGCTACCACACCATATTTTTTAGAGATGAACAGTAAAATTTTTTAACTTTTGTGTCAACTTTTTAAGGAGAAAAATAGTTTAACGGGTTCGGATCTGTTGAAACACTTTTACGTCAGAATTTATTAAAACTTGTGGAAAACTTTTTGGGATTTGTAGAAAAGTTATTAGGGTTTGTGAAACGTTATTAGAGTTTGTGGAATATTATTAGGGTTGTAAAAATTTGTTAGGATATGTAAATATATAAAAGTTCAGTGCCTAAAGGCACTAGTGGTGTCCCGTGCCTAAAGACACTTGAGACCCACTCCCTCAGCCGGTTTCCTCCCTTTCTCTCTCTCCAAATAACACGTATATAAAAGTCACATCAACTGATCAGATTTATTATATAGATAAATAAATTTATAAATATTTTAAGAAGTACGAGAAGTGCAAAATTTATTAGAAAATTTTAGAGATTTTTAGTGTTTTTATAGCTCTCCAAATGCACCCTATATAAGATACATAATTGTGTTTGGACTTATATATATTAATACAAATTTATAAAAATTATAGTTTTTCGTAGTTTATGCTCTGATTAAAAATTTTTTATTTTGTAAAAAATTGTAAAAGTTTGTAGTGCTACAAATATATATTTTATTAGACTTGTAAATAGACTTGAACTCACGTAACATAGCTCATTTTGGAACGAAAAATGTTAATTTTTTATAAGTTAGTTTTTTTAATTTTTTTATTTATTAACATATTTTCCATTCATAATTTAAAAAAAATTAAAAAATAAAAAGTTAATTTTAATCATTTTAAAAAATATAAAAAATTATAAATTGGATTACCTCTCAAACGAAGTCTTAAAATTTCACAAGAGCACAAAACACTGTGAAACATAAAATGTGTTTGGAGTTATAAAAGCTGATATAAACTTATAGAGATTATACTATAATACATAAAAATTTTGGTACAAAAATTTAATAAAATTTTTAAAAATTTTGTGGAACTCTAAATAGCGGTGTATTTGACACGATGAATTTTTCTAAAATTCTTTAAAAACTTTTAAAATTTTTTTACCTTTATCTCACTATATTAAATATAAATTATAATTTATTTCACGTTTTATTACTCGCATCAACGGCGAAGCAAACACTATCACCATTTCACCGAATCGAGGGCATTTTGGTAAATTCATCGTCCCACGGGAATAGTTCCTTGCTTGCAGAGACCAACAAACCGATTGATTTCTGTGTTATCAGTTAGTTAAACCCAGAAGGAAACAAACAAAAATTCCATTGTGGGTATTTCACTATTTTTAGCAGTCTGTCAGAGAGCCATCTGTCTATCACCTTTGCATATCAATGCAGTGTCTGCCAATTCAGAGTCATTCACAACCACCCAACAATTCCTCAAACATTTCTTGCTCAAACAAATCGAGTCCAGAGAGCGAGCGATTACTTCGAGTATGGCTAGTGATCATAATCACAATGCGAATGCCTCTTCTGATTCCGGGACTTCCCGGTACCTGATTGTTCGGCCTGAAAACGGAGGAATCGGAGACCTCTTCCGGTTCTGGGTATCGGCCGACAAAGGCAGCGCCGCGAAGTTCCTCGAGAGCTCCGACGAGGGCGTGTTCTTGGAGGAGTTGTTGGGTTTTGGGGACGGCGGCGGCGGCGGGGATGTGACGACGCCGGACCACCGGTGGGTGATTGTTGTGTCAATCGTAGTCAGAAAGATGGTAGCTCTTTTCGGGAAGCCCATGGAGTGGACTGGTTGTGGCTTCGAGTTCTTCGCCAATCTCCTCTCCGAGAACGGCAACCTTCTCGGTTTACTCTACAATCTGCTCGGCGGTAACTCTTTACTTAATATTGAACTAAAAATTGATATGATTTAGTTTGGTTTTGAAATAAATTAATTGTTTAATTTGTTCTTTAAATTTTGAAATACTTCGATCGTAAACACAAACAGAGATAATTATCAATACGGACTGTCACTCCTATAAAAGATAGGAAAATGCTAAATATAGATTAAACTTATTTTATTTATATAAGTATATAATTTTATAATGAATTCAATAAGTAGTATACGATTCCAATAATTGATAGAAAATATGATGAACAAATAAATTAAGTAGCTTGAAGAATGGCATACAGAGGTTTTTGTGGTTCAACTACAAGGCTTACTCCGAGTATGGTAGTGATACTATATATCATTTTTAGCTCCCAAAGTACCAGGTACAATAGACCTATTTTGTAGCTTAGTTTGGTTATGAAAAAGCTGGTTTTGTTTTTGTTTTTTTTCTTTTTTTTGTAATCTTTTTTTGGCTTATATGACTTTTTTTTTTTAACCACAAGTTGATTTTTTTTAACAATCTGTAACTTTTAGGAATATTAATTACATGCATAAAAAAATTGAAAAATTCACATAAAAAAAGCAGCAAAAAAGCTTCTTCTTTTTTTTCCCAACTTTTATCCAAACGGATGAGAATTTTTTAATTTTTTTTTTTTAATGAATGCAATTAGCACCACTAAAATAAATTTTGGTGAAAAAAGCTATATAAGACAAGAAAAAGCCTTAAAAAAATGCTAGAAACGTTTTTGTAGCCAAACAAAGCCAACTTGTTATACCATGACGACGAGAGAATATCAAAACCCCACTCATATCAAGTCAATAACATCTTTTCTTATAAGGGTTTGATTTTAAATACTAAGTCAACTCTATATCATAAGGGCTTGATTTTAAATACTAAGTGAACTCTATCTCGTATTTTGAATAGGTGTATTATGTTTTATTTTAGTATGATTTACTGGTAGATGCGTTTGATTGTGTTCAATGTAAGTATCGATTTATTAGTTGACTAGGTAATGTTTCAATAAATGGAAAATTTTTGGCAATAAAGACAACATTTCATTCCTTGGAGCCTGCTAAATCTAGTTTCCTCCATTTTGTCTTGATGAAAAAAATAAATAAATAAATTGTACCATTTCCATTACAAGTGTTGCTTTAGGTTGTCACAACTCAAAAGGGTAGCTTTGTGATTTGTTGATGCAATGTTTGAGTAAGCAGGAAAGGTAGTGATTCCGCAGAGAGGGTCAGACACTTTCATAAGCACAATTGGGCACCTAGATGGGCGAATGGATTTATACAAAGGTGACTCTTTTGTGGAAGAAATTGTTAATCCTGATTCTGGAGAGGGAGGCTCACACGTGGAGATCAGAAACCGGGCTCTTATGGACCTCTGTATGATGGCCTCCAAGTTAGCCTACGAGAACGATAGAGTTATCAAAAATGTGGTTAATCATCACTGGAAGGCATGCTTTTATCTCTTTGTTTCTCCATCTTTTGTTATTAATTGATTATACTAAATCTTTCATTTTTGGTAAAATTAAGCAGATGCATTTTGTGGATTTCTACAACGGTTGGAACGGTAAGTTATATGTACATTAATAGGATGCAATGTATCTAGACTTAAGAAATGTGAATAGTCACTTTGTATAATCTGAATAGTCATTTGTACATATATAAATGAATACACAATAACCCAATTGGATGTGTGGATTTTGGGCTGCCCTTTTTATTTAAGTCTCTACATGATATCAGAGCAAGTTAGAAAAATCCTAGTTTCATCCGTCCCAAATCCCAGTTTTCTGTTAAAACAGTGAAGGACTTCAACAACAGTCGTTGTTCTTCATCGGAGCCTTCATCGATCAACAAAAACCCTACCCATCTTCGAATCACTTATTGTTTTGAAGATTTAAAACCACCAAGAGGATCGTAAGTGTCAGGCGATCATTGTCGTCAGAGCCCGTCGCCGGAGCTATCATCCACGTGCTCCCACGCGAGTCTTCCTGTTGGCTCGTGAGCCCCACGCACAGAAGTCTGACCGGCGCGTGTAGGCACATGTCTTCTCCGGTGAACCTGTCGTTCCTCCTGCGGTGTCGTCCTCCTCTGGCAAGTCTACCAATCTCCTCTTTCTCTTAATTTCTGCTTAGCGTTGGTGTTCCAGTTTTGCTCCAAAAGCCACTATTGTTTCTCTACTGTTGGTGTTCCAATTTTGCTTCACAGGGCTACGGTTGTTTGCTATAGTGAGTTTCTAAATGGCCCTTGAGATGTCTATTGAAAAAAAAACTTATTAGTGGCTCAGTTCCCATGCCCTAACAGTTAACTACAAGAAAGTTGAATGGGACAAATTATATGCAGTGGTCTAAGGCTATTGAGATTGCATTAACAGGGTATGCAAAGCAGAAGCATTTGATTGAATCTGAACCCTCTAAACGGATCCTAAGTATGATACTTGGGTGCAAGAAGATGGCTGACATTTGCACTTACCTTGACACATGTAAGGATATATGAGAAGATGTTCGTCTACTGTTTTCTAGTGACCTCACCCGTATGTATGATCTATCATTGGAATTCTTTCAGCTCCAACAATTAGGGAAGTCAGTCACTAAATACTTTACTTCTCTAAAACGTGTTCATGAGGAGTTAATTTCTCTACAATCACTATTTACCAACGCTAATGAGATGCAAAGCAAAGACAGCAGATGGTTTTCCTCCGATTCCTTGCTGGATTAGATGCTGAATTCAAGCCTCTTAAAGCCCAAATACTCGGTGGGACTTCTCTTCCATCGTTTGTAGAAACCTACTCTTGGGTAATGAAGGCTGCTTTTAGGTATTCATCCTCTACGGCTGATGCTACACGATTTGCCCTGATCAGTCAAATACCTCCAGAAAGCAAAAAAATTCTAGCTATCAGACTTCGTCCCAGCTTGGTGATCGTTGGACTCATGAAAGTTGTAGCCGTGGAGAGTGTGGTGCGAGACCTAAATATTCTAATTGTAGCCTTGTTGGCCATGTTGAGGAGACTTGCTGAGATCTTCATGGAAAACTAGCTCATATAGTTGATGCAGCTTCCTTTGATGCTTCTACAGATAAGCCTAGTACTAGTGAGCCATCAACTGTGACTCTTTCAGGAGATGAATATGCCAAGCTCCTTTGGTATCAAGCAGCTCATCGAGGTAAATCTATTACTTGTGTGTCCATCTCTCTACATATAAATTAGATCATTGATTCTAGTGCTTCAGATCATATGTCTAGTACTTTCTTATTGTTTTCTACTATTTAGTGTTTCCCCATCTCTAATATTATAATAGCTAATGATTCATCTAATCCAAATAAGGGTATTGGTAAAATTTGTCCATCACCAAGTCATGCTGTTTCACAATTGGGTTTCAATTATTTTGTTACTTTTAATGATGATTTCTTGAGACTTACATAGGTTTACTTAATGAAAGTTCATTCTGAGTTATTATCTATTTTTCAATCCTTTTGTGCTGAAGTTAAAACTAAATTTGATGTTTCAATTAAGATTCTTCACAAGGACGATGCCAAAGAATACTTTTCAAAACCTTTTACTGACTCCATGAGTTCACATGGCATGCTTCTTCAGTTTTTCTGGTCTCGTACTCCATAACAAAATGAGGTTGCAGAAAGAAAGAACTTGCATCTTGTTGAAACAGTCCATTGTCTAATGATTCACATGAAAGTTCTAAAGGACTTTTGGGGGGATGCAATTCTTACTGCATGTTGCTTAATTAATGGAATGCCATCTTCTGTTTTGCTGGGTCAAACCCCTTATTCTGTGTTGTTTCCCAGAATACCGCTATTTCCTCTTCCACCATGTATCCTTCGGTGTGTTGCTTTTGTCTATCAATTTGACAATGGCACTAATAAGCTTGACTCTCGTGCCCTTAAGTGTGTATTTTGGAGATATTCTCAGTTACAAAAAGGATATCAATGTTACAGTCCGTCTCTTCATCGATAATTGATGTGTGCTAATGTCTCATTCTTTGAGAATATTCCTCGCTTTTCTAATTCTTCCTCCTTGTCTGATTTGAATGAGAATCTTTCTTTGCCAGTAATTTGTCTTTTTCGTCTCTCTCGTCCTGATTTGCAGTTTTACACCAGGGGGCAGGCAGCTATAGAGTTTCTCACTGATACTTCAAGCACTCCATCTTCTCCACCTCCGTCTTCAGATCCTGCTCCTGAGCCAGCCATTAGCGATTTTGATCTTCCTATTGCCCTTCGGAAGGGTAGACGCGCTTGCACCTCTCATCCTATTTCTAATTTTTTCTTCCACACTTACCCTCCTTTTTTCAAAATAAAAAAAAAAAAAGACGGGGTATCCTGAAACATAAATAAATGTTCCGACGATCTCACTCAAGGGGTGCTGAGTTAGAATCCCATTCTAACTAAAGATTCTTATGATTCCGGCTAGGTAAGCGTCCTGTAGTAAAAGGAGTAGTTATGAACCCTGTAGACCCTCCCCATGGGAGTGGTGAATAAAATGCTTTGGTAATTCCATGCGTCTAACCAAAAAATCCTTTCTTCTTCCAATTTTTCGATCTTCCCATTCATTACTAAAATTTGAAATATAAATATAATTTGCATTTTTTCTTTAGAATTTTTAATTTAATATTTTTAATTCTTTCTTAGAAGGGAAAAAAATAGTAAAATCTCAAAATTTAAGATCAATTCATTCAATGATCCAATAATTGTATCTACATCAATTTATATTTATCAGGATTTGATTCAATTAATAGATTCTAAAAAATAGAATAAAGTAACTTCCCATATATAGCCTTATCTCTCTCTTATTATGCCTTTATTACTTCTTTGTCCTCTGTTCCTATTCCTAACTTTATGTCTGAAGCATGATCCTATTCTGGTTGGCATGCTGTCATTGAGGAAGAAACGTCTGCTCTTTGAGCCAATGATACTTGAGATTTGGTAACTCTCCCTCATGAAAAGTCCATTGTTGGTTGTTGATGGATATACAATATCAAAGTCCATCCTGATGGTTCTGTTGGTCAGCTGAAAGCACAGCTTATTGCAAAAGGGTATATTTAGATTTATGGACTTGATTTTTCAGAGACCTTCTCTCCCATGGCTCAAAATACCTCTATCCGTCACCCATTTCCCTTGCTGCCATTTTGGATTGGTCTCTTCATCAACTGGATGTAAAGGATGCCTTCCTTGATGGTGATCTTTTTTAGGAAGTGCACATAGAGCAACCTCTTGGGTTTGTAGCTCAAGGGGAGTCTGGTTTAGTTTGCAAATTAAAAAAATCATTATATGATCTAAAACAATCTCCTCGAGCATGGTTTGGACGATTAAGTGATGTGGTGATGGATTTTAGCTTAACACATTGTGGTACTGATCATTTCGTGTTTTATCGATATCCTCTCAAGGAAAGATATGGTTGCTTGTTTATATGGATGCTATTGTGGTCACAGGAGATGATACACAAGGTATTCATAACCTGAAGATGTTTCTTCAAAATAAGTTCAATACCAAAGACTTGGGTCCATTGAAGTATTTTTTAGGCATTGAAATGGCATGATCACACAAGGGCATTGCTCTTTCTCAAAGAAACTACAAACTTGATTTGTTGTCTGAGATCAATATGTTAGGAGCAAAACCAATTGAGATGCTAATGGATCCAAATACCAAACATCTTGCAGATAAGGGAGAACCACTGGATGATCCTGCTCGATACTGTAGATTGGTTAGGAAACTTAATTATTTGATAGTTGCATGACCAGGTATCTTAATTGCTACAAGTGAATTCCTTGTTGCACCTCGCTTTAGTGATTGGGATGCAGTCATTTGTATTTTGAGGTATCTAAAAGGTGCACCAAGACAAGGTTTGTTGTACCAAGATAATGGTCATAGTTTTGTTCACAGGTATACAGATGCTGATTGGGCTAGTTCTCCATTAGATGGATGGTTCACTGTTGGGTATTGTATCTTTATGGAGGGAAATCTAGTGTTTTGGAAAATTAAAAAACAAACAGTGGTAACAAGATCAAGTGCAAAGTCAAAATACAAGATCATGGCACATACATCCTGCAAATTGATTTGGATGTGTCATATGTTGATAGAATTGGGAGTCTCTAGATTACAGCTAATGGAACTGTTTTGTGATAATCAAGCTGCTATTCATACAGACTCTAACCCAGTGTTTCATGAACGAACCAAGCATATTGAAGTTGATTGTTATTTTGTCAGAGAAAAGATCCTACAGAATGTCATCAAGCCTAGCTACGTAAAGTCCCGATCACGTGGCTGACTTATTTACTAAAGCTTTAGGAGCTAGAGTGAGGTATATTTGTAACAAGTTTAGAACATATGATATATATGCTCCAGCTTGAGGGGGAGTGTTAATGTGCACTAATAGGATGTAATGTGTCTAGACTTAGGAAATGTGAATAGTTATTTGTGTAACCTAAATAGTAAGTTGTACATATATTAATGTATACACAATAACGCAGCTGGATGTGTGGATTTTGTTAAGTATCGGGTGTAGGTATGTGTTTAGGTATCAGACCTCCCAAAATGTTGATGTTGGGAAATTAGAATGAGTTAAAAAATTGGGTAGAATACGTGGACACGTTGTGAGTAATTAAATATATTATATACTTATTATAACCGGTGGAGAAATAGAAGAGTCCATGTAAAGTTGTTTTTCCCCATGTTTCTTTAAGTTTCATTTTTAAATTTGATTGCTACTAACAACTTTTAATCATCACAAATATGCACATTTTTTTATAGATTTCCAAAAGGAGATGTCTACCCAAGTTTACATACTATGTGACAAGCCAAAAGATGCAAATTTGATCCTGATCAGCTTCAGGGGCACAGAGCCATTTGATGCTGATGACTGGAGTACTGATTTTGACTATTCGTGGTATGAGATACCAAAAGTGGGGAAGATCCACATGGGGTTTTTAGAAGCCTTAGGTTTGGGCAACAGAGCTGATACCTCCACCTTCACAAATTTTCTTCAAGCGAAAGACACAAAGCTCGCCTCTTCGGAAGGAACTGAAGGGCTTGCTAAGAATGAAGAGAAGACAATCCCTCCAGAAATGGAGGAGAAGACAGCATACTTTGCTGTGAGAAGAAAACTTAAGAGCCTACTTAATGAACACAACGATGCGAAATTCATAGTCACTGGGCATAGCTTGGGAGGGGCCCTTGCTATATTGTTCCCAATAGTTCTGGTGCTGCATGAGGAGAGGGAGCTCTTGCAAAGGTTGATGGGTGTATACACATTTGGACAACCAAGGGTTGGGAACAGGCAGTTGGGGAAGTTCATGGAAGCCCATTTAGATCATCCAGCCCGAAAATACTTCAGGATAGTCTACTGCAATGACCTGGTGCCAAGGTTGCCTTACGACGACAAAACCTTCTTGTATAAGCATTTCGGGGTGTGCCTCTACTACGACAGCCTCTACATTGAGCATGTATGATTCTAACCTTCTATTTGACACAATTTTTTTTTTCACCTCATTTAAAAGATACTGTTAAAAGTTGTCCCATATCGACCCATAAGAAAAGTTATTTCTCTCATGTAAGGGATGCACTTCCCTCACTTTAACACCTACATTTTAAGATAGAGGTCCCTTCTCTGATGTGTTGGTGGACTCTTCTTGACATAGTATTAGACCAGGTTTTCAATTGGGCGTCACCACAGTCCACCCTTTGCCTATGTCCATGCAGATGCATTCTTTAGATAGTTTACAGTAGAAACAAAGTAACTGGTAAAATGGGTTGAAACTTTCAGGTCAGGAATATATGCTAATAATCTTGGAGCTTAGACAGTTAACAATAGCAACAAAGTAACTGGTAAAATGGGTTGAAACTTTCAGGTCAAGGATTGGCTCTAAAACCAGCCATATTTCAAACTGATTTCATTTTCTTGTCCCCCAAGTCATACTGCATCTACAATATTTATAATCTCAATAGAAGATTGGCATATTCATAAACAATTTCCTAAAGATAGTTATTAAGATAAGATTAATGCCTATATCAACTATCTCTACTAGCTAGATAATATTATCCGAATCACATATTTATTTAATTTGGATAGTATGCATATAATCCGCATAACTTTGATCAGTTACCATAATTAAACAACAAAATTTTATCGCTGCAGCTGAAAGTCTGTTGTTTGGCATGTTTGGAATGAATGTCTGTTGTTCAACACGTTATGTTCCCTGCTATCATTCTGACAACACTCATCTTTCTCCCTTACCTAACTCATTTTCTTTTCTGTTTTAATCCTTTGAAGAAAGTTGATGAGGAGCCAAATCGAAATTATTTTGGGATCTGGTTTCTGATTCCAGAGTATCTGAATGCATTTTGGGAGTTAATTAGAAGCTTGATTATGGGTTACATATTTGGGCCAGAGTACAAGGAAGGGTGGTTAAACCTGTTGCTCAGGATAGTAGGGCTGGTTCTCCCTGGTATTTCAGCACACAGCCCTGCAGATTATGTCAACTCTGTGAGGCTTGGAAAGGATAGCACCATCCAGATGTCCTCTCTATAAGAATCCTTCTCCCGCAAATAATGCTATTCACGATGGGTATGTACCATATTGAGTTGCTTTTGTTCTGTTTATGCTATAGTGTAATTTACCGCAAAAGTGTTGTTATTTCCAACGTGTGAATGTATATTTCACTGCATCCCTTTGCACTGAGACATATATCATAAATTAGAATTATGTTGTTTTTAATTGGGGGCTTTTATAATAATAAGGTTTTGTTGTTTCCATGTTGAAATGCAAATTCAATCTTGTATTCAAACATTAGTATTCAGTATTAGTAGGCGTTGAAGCATCAACTCAATCAAATTGGCAATTATTGGAGAGGTTTATCAAGATTTTATAGGGTACAG
The DNA here is from genome assembly GCA_003260245.2 of Sideroxylon spinosum. Classification (NCBI taxonomy): domain Eukaryota; kingdom Viridiplantae; phylum Streptophyta; class Magnoliopsida; order Ericales; family Sapotaceae; genus Sideroxylon; species Sideroxylon spinosum. The sequence goes on along the minus strand of QLOD02000016.1, from coordinate 17,087,099 downwards.
ATTTGAGAGGTAATATTTTTATTGATATGGATAAATCTCAAACTGCTGATTTGCCAATAAGTCAACATCTGCAAACAGTGGCTACAAGTACTCCACAAAATAGAAAAACTCAACGAAAATAGTCCAGCTCTATATCCAAAAGAATACAAATATGTGTAATACATATTAGGAAGACGCATAATTTATTTCCTAAAGGTCAATTCCAGATGCAATCCAAAGTTCTGGAATCCAAATGGGACAAAAAAACAAAAAATGGGATGTAACTATAGAGATCACCAACATCATTTGCAGAATTACCTTGGCATGCCTCTTGCAAATTATACCCAATTTCATCAAGGGAGCAACTGCAGTAGCTTTTGTATTGGGTAGAACATGGTCAATCTTCCCATTTTGTGGCTTCACACTGTATGAGCAACCTGAATTGCACTTGAGTCCAGATTTTTAAGCCTCACCACCGATTCTATGTGCCCTCTCAGTGTGTGTATTTCTCCTAGCCTGCAAAGTAGAGTCATTTACCAGGTTTCAGCAAAGCCAATATGGTTTTAGGGGATAAAGAATATGAAAAAATCCAACCATAGGTGAAGCACAAGAGATCATCTACAGAAGAAATTTATGATAAGACCATAAACAGTCTCATGAGTGAAAGTCTACTACTGCACCTAGCTATTTCAGCACGGCGCCTGGCCTGTTCAGCAATCAGAGAAGACCGGCGCCCATTGAACTCCAATTCTCCAGACATCAACCCCTGTAGGGTTCTCTGGGAAAGTACCCATTTGGCCTCCCTGTCTTCCTTACCATAATCTTTTCTAGATGAGAAAGCCGTCTGCAGATGAAAAAAAAAAAAAAAAAAAAAAAGAGTGGAAGAATGTTCCTTAGGACTGAAGTTAAAGATTGCTCTCTCTATATATATATATATATATATGAAGGGAAAAAAAATTGCACATACCTTTCTATCAAATACTAGATTCCAGGCTTCTCCACTCAAAGCATAGCGAACTATGAACTTGATAATGTCAAGAGGGATGTAGAAGATCAAACTATATAACCATATAACACCTGCCCAACCCCAACCAATGCCACTAATTGAAGCAAAGTCAATAGTTGCATAGACTGCAATCAAGGTAGCAACCTGCATGGCAAATAAAAATAAATAAGCTAAAAAATTCAATCAAATATCTGAACACTGCTTCTTTATAATATTCTTTTGCAATCAATTTTTATCCTCATATTTTTAATTGTAGGTCCAACGACATGCCAAGTCCAATTTCAGGTCAAGTATTTAGCGATTAACGTGAGGGCCACATTTTGTGTGGAGCGCCTTTTCTAGTTTAATAAACCTTAACAATTGGACTTGGTGTGTTGGGTTTGTGTTCACTACTAAAAAAACTTACCAATTGAGCCACCACAAATGCACACATCAATAGAGTCCCAGGCCTCTCCAAAAATGACCAACTTTGACTGCGGGTAACAAATATAAGAGCTTGACTAATAATGCTGACTTGCAGATACACGGCAGATGAAACTTCTTCAGTATTTCCAGATAGGGACTTCACGTGAAAATGGGTCTGCAGCCAAATCAGTAATTTAATGAGCCCAGTACATGGAATGGAAAATAAAATTTATACTGCCTCGTGTGATATTTCTTCAGAACTTCTTAACAAACATAACAAAGAAACAGTTTTACGATCGAGATACCTCAAAGAAAGTAGTGCTGTCTGCAGCCCAGTAAAACAATACAGTCACTAAAGCAAGATAAGTTCCAATTACAACTCCAGTGGCAAATATCTCATTAAGCTTCCAACTGTCGGGTCTTGGGGATGGCCTCACCCGATCTTGGGAAATAGTCATGATGGTCCCTGTTAGACAAAGCAGAATACATAATTCAGCAGACATTTTACAACAACTCGTCCCTTGGTTCCTAAGATCATAAACTATTCTCTTTGCATTACTGGAAATCAAAATTTTCAATTGCACTGTATAGACATCCAGGCGCGTAATTTGGCCATTTTCCTATATTAAAGTTCCCAAGCTCAACTTTTGGTTGGAGAGTGAAATTTTAACCAAGAATTAAAAGATACTTGTTTTAATATTTAGCTGACACAGGGTACATGTCTGCCCTGCCCAACAATAAAAATTGACTAAATCATCACTTGAGGGGCAAGGTAGATTTTAACATGCTGAAATTTGAATTATTATATCCTTATAACGAGACAAAAAAAAAAAAATAGAGAAAATATAGAGAAATGGATAAGGAATATATGTAGAAGAAATGGAAAAATTATTGCAAGATCAACTTAGCATAACTCAGCACAACAAAACTTTAGTCTCAAAATTTACAGCAAAATGCAATAGACAAGAAAATGTGTAGTCCACCATATAGTTCATTGTAAATCAGTGAGAAAAAGAAAAAAATAGTCGCTCAAGCTTTAATTCAAAATATTAATTTAAGAGATTAATTCAAAATATTAATGTCAAACCAAGACTAAACAATTAATTTTCATTCTTCAAACACTTATTCCAAATATTAAAGCCAATTCTGGTGAAGGATTATTCAAACCAAGACTAAACATTTATGTTTCATTCTTTAATTCTTCCATTTTTTTTCCATTTAAACAAACACCATATAGTTCAATGTAAATAAGTGAGAAAAAGAAAAAAATAGTCGCTCAAGCTTTAATTCAAAATAATAATGTCAAGCCACATTTTCTTAATTTTGAGCTTCAACTCTTTTATCTCCTTTTCTTTTTTTCAAATAAAAAACTATCCAGTCTTTCACAGGTTGAAACATTACCATCATTCAGTATTGCTATTATCAGAACCATGAAAGGCGGAAAGTCATATTCCCATATCAACGCCAGGAGCATAAAACCAAGCTGCAAGAAGATTAAATCCCATAAATCTTTTTATATTGATGACAAACAAAATTTGTAACTTTATTGGAATATTAGACTTGAAAAAAAAAAAAAAAAGGAAATTAGAGTGTGGAGGATTCTCCCAGCTTACCACAATCCGAATTGTAATGGAGACAGCATATATCTGCACATTCATAAGTAACCAGTATAAGTAATCAAGTATCGAAATATTATTGAAGCAAGAATAATAATGAAGAAAACATGCATCTGACACAGTTCATTTGTGATCCTATAGGTACTCTAACCCTCCATGTGTGCTTATTGATCATGTAAAGCCTGAAGGCACCTACAAGACCAGAATGTCTCCTTTCCTGAAAATTGTAGTAATATGTGTCTCCTCATAGACATTCTTAGTACTTCTAAGTCATGCAATTTTACTCATTGCGAACCACACTTGCAGGGCATTAGCTTAATGAAAATATTTGCTGTCGTTTTAAGATGTAGTTTTGGTGTGAATTTTTTCTTTAGACAGCATTCTGTGGCTTGCTGCCATGCATGCAAGTACTTTACTAAGAAAACTTATGATACCACTTTACTGCAAGAAGAGAAGATTAGTACTGAACTGTATAATTCTTCATTCTTTGGAATATAGCTCGGCTGGTTAAAACAGCACTGATAATAACACTTAAGCCTGGCTCTGTCAATACAATATCAGCAGCACCCCTTGCTGCATCTGTAGCATCAGCCACAGCTATTCCAATGTCTGCTTTCTTTAAAGCAGGTGCATCATTCACACCATCTCCAGTCATTCCAACAACATGCTTCTTTTCTTGTAGAATCTTCACAATCTCGTACTTATGTTCTGAAAATGCATGGGATTAATTATTGCAATCAGGAAACCACTAACCAGGAGATGCAATGATTATTTATGTGTTAAAAGCAATTCCATACTTCGTCAATATCACTAGGGCTCGGAGCAACACTGAACAAGTTGAGCAATAAGACTAGTGATTTTGAGGAAAGAGCTTCAAAGCAGATGCTATGAAGTTATTTTCTGAAAGGTGAAAATCAGGGATTAAGAAAGGACAGTGTCACACCATTTGTCAATGCAGAAGTGCATCTGCAGCTGGATTTATTTGGAGAGCTAGTGGAAGAAGACATGGTACTGGGTATATACAGCTATACTTTCAACTTATGCTTGGAGCCCAAACTATTTTCATTCCCAGTTCGGACAGGTATGTTGAGGAATACCGAAGCCAAACATCATAGAATAGAACATTGGTCAAACAAAATATAAAATTTGGTCAATGCTCAGGCTCAGGTGTAAAAAGAGCCATCTGGGGTAGACAAATTAAGAATACAAGAGATAAAGAAATAATAATCAACTTTAGAATACATCAGGCTTTGAAGAGTTTATTGTAAAGAATTGGATCATCAAGTATTGAAGAGTTAACTGTAAAGAATTGGATTCGCAAAGCTGAAGATGATTGTCAATGCTGCAGAAGCTTCAGGCAGGCTTACGACTTAAAGGAACTATGTTTGCTAAATTGGATGACCTAGAATTCAATTAAAAAACATTTTTATGATCTTAAATCCTTAGATCACTTTTTTTTTGCACTGAAAACATGGTCTTCACCTCACTTGCCCAAATCCCTCTACTTCAGATTCGTTGTCATCAAGGAAAATTGATTATAGGAAAACAAAAAAGGAGTGTCATTCGCCTAATAATTTTCACGAGCAAGGAAATGTATTCAAATACCTGGAAATACACCAGCAAAGCCATCTGCCTTCTCAATCAGCTCATCAACTGGAAGAGCTTCATTTTCATCCCTTTCACGACCCAACAATGATGAAGAGGGGTACATATTAGTTCCCATGCCAAGTCGTCTACCTGTCTCTTTTGCAATCGCCAACTGATCGCCTATATTAGCACATGAGAAAAGAAATAATAATTCTTTCTTCAATGTTTGTTCTCTGAACTTCTTAAGGTCAAACAATTTTAATTTTATTAGTACATCAATCAAAATCCATTTACAGAAGCTTTTAAATCCGAGTCCAAACAGAAGCATGGTTTTGGTTCTGATAAAATAAATATCCTAAAGTTCAGCCTATAGAAGAATGTCTTGTTGACATTTGTTTCCCCCTAACCATTCATATATGAATATTATTTTTTGGCAAATACTATTAGACTAATTCTCCGTACGTTATTTGTAAAATGTTCATCCCTAAGTAGACTTTGTTGTCAGTGGCTCTTCGGATGTGTACTTGTTTGTTTCACCTTCCATTCCTTCAGTATGCTTCTGTACATCTCATCTACTTGATTCCATTTTTCTACTCCTTTTCATTTAATTTCCATTTCTGGAACTTCATCAGACATTTGGAATCAGATTTGTTGATCAAGCAACATACAATATCAGTCTTGTTACTTGATGACCACTATACTTCCTAATGAAACTCACACGTAAGCTCTAGATAGTAACCTTTGAAGAGTGGGTCTTGGTATGTCTCATTGCTATATTAATCATCCGTATCTACATTTTAAATTGTGATCCCGTAACTTTATTTGCTGGTACTGATAATTCCAATGTAAAGAATACATATATACTCAATCTGCTTTCCAGATTAGATGTTTTTAAAATCTAATCAGATGACTATTCATCTCATTTTTAGGTCATGCAAATAAGTTAACCCATCTACAAACAACAAGACTTCTAATAATCTGCAGTATCCAAAACGTGTCTTTTTGTTGAATAGCCACAAAAAGGATTGTCGCTGTAATATGGGTATTGGCTCAACTAAGCATTAATGAATAAATTACTACAACCGTAGACACAATTTAAAACTGTTAAAGGAGCACAACAACATATAAGAGTAGGGGCTTCAATCTCAAAACCTAGATGTTAAGATGAAAGACATCCAGCTCTTATATGGGAGGAGTGACTTTTACCACGAGCCGATATGGGACAACATCTAACAGCCCCCCTCACACAGGCCTGTATGGACATAGGGTCAGCGTGGATAATGGTGAGTCCCCATTTAAAAACCCGCTCTGATTCCATGCTAAAGGAGGAGTAGAGGTCTCAACCTCAAAATCGAAGTATTAAAGTGAAGGACATCTATCTCTTATATGGAAGGAGTGACCTTTATCATGAACCGATGTGGGACAACATCTTTGATGGGCCAATGTGCGACAATTTCTACCAGCCCCCCTCACGCTGATCCGCATGAACATGTGCTCAACGTGGACTATGGTGAGATCCAGTTAAAAACCCACTCTGATACTATATTGAAGAAGCCTAACAACATATAAGAGGAGGAGGCTCAATATTAAAACCTAGGTATTGAGATGAAGAAAGTCCATCTCTTATATGGAATAAGTTACTCTGGGCCGATGTAGGACAACATCTACCACATCTAATAGCCTCCTTCATATTGGCCCGCATGGAATAAACTCAGTGTGGACTATGGTGAGACCCAACTAAAAACCCTCTCTGATACCATATTAACGAAACCCAACAATATATGAGAATAGGGGGCTCAGCCTTATAATCTAGGTATTATGGTGAGAAAAATCCATCTTTTATATATTATTGAGCTTCTTTAATATGGTATTGTCCAAGCTCAGTGTGAGGGGAACTGTTAGATGTTGTTCCACATGCCCATGATAAAGGTCACTCCCCCCTCCCCATATAAAAGATGGGCGTCCCTCACTTTAACATCTAGATTTTAAGATTGAGACTCCTACTCTTATATATTATTGAGCTATTTTAATAAAAACATAATGTCATTTAGCCAACAAACATTAGATTGCAACTGGATCTTAACAACAGGTTCTAACAGAAACCAAATAACAAGAATTCTGTTTACCTGTAATCATCTTAACACAAACCCCAAGATTAAGTGCTCTACGGATGGTCTCAGCACTATCATGTCTTGGAGGATCAAACAAAGGCAGCAGCCCACAAAATTTCCAGGGACCGCCAGGACTTTCCTTTGATTTTTCTGGAACTTCCTGCAAGGAAATGAACTAGTAAGCCTTGCTTCCATCTTGGTGGGTTTCAAATTTTAAACTTAACTACCATTGTTGTAAAAATAATTCTTTGCCTAAAATATCCTAGAACTTTTGTCACAAAGAAGCACACAACTGTGTCTGGCAGATATTAAAGAATGCTTATAATGTCTCTCAAACAAATACACGCTATTCTTGCACTCAAATTTGATTTTCATTTGGCAACTTCAAAATCACAGTTATCTTAGTGACATGCAACAAAGCTTGTAGGTGGCTGTGTTGATCCTTGCCAACATTTTTACCTTCAAACCAACAGAATGAAGTGAACCAAAGGCTTTTTACCTGAATAGCAACCCCAAGAGATCGCAAGCCACGTTCAGCAAACTTATCAATTATGGCGTGCACTTTTCCAGCAATCTCTTCTTTCTCTTCACAGAGATTTAAAATCTGAATTGAAGGAAAGGAAAGAAGAATATATTATGAAATGAAGATATTGCATTGTAATAACTATAGGTGGACAGTTACAGCTATCACAGGTGCCAACTACCATGTGATTGAAGAGTTATAGATTCCAGTTTCTGCACAATGTTTGATACCTGTTCAGGAGCTCCTTTGCTGGCCCTATACCAATTGCCATCCAAATCAATGTATGTAATTGCAGTGCGTTTGTCCACTGGATTGAAAGGAAGGAAATGCACTTCTGTGATGTTTGCGCGTGCCTATGTACAAAAAGGTTTTGTTCCTCCTTGAATAACATAATAAGCAACAAAGAAAAGGGGAAAAAACATAGAAATGTGAGAGATTTTCTAATCTACCTCCTTTGGATCAGCAAGCATGTTAACTATTGCTGCATCGATAGCATCCTGATTGTCCAGTCTTGCTGCTCTGGCAGCAAGCAGGACAACTGTGTCTCTGTCCATATCTTTGTGGAACACCTACAGAAGGAAATTATCATCTAAGAATTTTCTGCCTAGAAATTCACAAGATCTGAAAATGGTCATATTAATATGGAATGCATTTTTACTCTATTTCTGAGATGGCAGGCTATGGAAAGAACAGTGGTCATGCATCCATATATATAAATATAATGCACCATCATGACGACTGATGTCTATTGGCCGAAAATTAAAAATATGAGACTCAAAATTTAAAAGTAATATGTTCCTATGATGAAGCAAGATGTAGCTAACTTAATCACTTAGCATTTCCTTTCTGTTGCCGATAGAAGGATCCCACAGATAGAAAATAAATAGTAGTAATCTGTACGGAGTCATTATGTAATAAGTAGGAGAACAAACCAAACCAAACTAAGCCTTTTCCCACTAGGTGGGGTCGGCTATATGGATTTGACGATGCCAATCAAATCTGTTGTGGGCCATGTCCTCCGTTAGATTCATGTAATAAGTAGGAGAACATCTAAATAAATATGTGAAACAGAAACAATATTATGGACACATTTATAATAATGAAATATTAGCTTATGGTTTGAAACATCTATAAACAGGTTTAAACTTCTAAATCAAAGTGGCAAGGATAGGTCACAATTACATCACCAGCCCTCCAACAACGGTTCCTTTGTCAAAATACTTGTGTTTGGATGGCCAGCTTTGTAAATTAGAGAATCCAAATGTGTTGCATCTAAATAAGTTATATCCAAAGAGTCCAGCTGATTCTTAAGTATATATACTACTACTCACCACTGAAGTCTTCCAAGAAGGATAACAAAGCCCCCAGAAATCTTCCTGAATTCCAAATTAAGCAGACGGAAACTGTCGAGTTTAATTAAAGTATTGACAAATTCCTTAACCAAAGGACTTTGATTAATTAATGTTTGATTTCTAAGACCCAATAGGATTTAAATTGTATTTGATTTCCTTTATTGAGTTGTAGTCCTAATAGAACCTGGACAAATTTGTTTACTGAAAAGTTTTATTTAGGAGAACCTAGTCCTCATTTATTTAGGATTAAGGGTTGGAAGTTTCCTATGTAGTAGGCTTACAAGTTAGAAACAATAAGAATATTGATTCCTATGATCTATGGAATATGAAAACAATAAAAACAAGGAATCCTATCATTCAAGGAAGAAAGAAACCATGAGATCCTATTCAAATCTTATTTAAGATTGGATTTTTATTAAACTCTATATAAATAACCTCCTCCTAGGGTCTGGAGCATCAACTGAAGAGAGAAGAATATCATATTCATTCATTGTGCTTAAAAGAGACTTCTCGCATACACTAGCCAAATCTACACATCTTTTTGAGGATCGGTGGTTGTGAAGCGTGGACTTGATTTCTGTGGTATTCATTCATTTGGAGTTGATGAGTAGTGGAGCAGGAGCAAGATGTTTGTACAATAGCATCGTGGATTCAATTGGACAACTATCGCAGAAAAGCTTTCTAAACAAAATTATATAGTGGATGAGTCTTGGTCCTTCATTCTAGGCCCGGGGTTTTTCCCTACCAGTTTTAGGGTTTTTCTCATTAAATCCTTGTGTGTTGTCTTTTTACTTTTTACGCACTTGTGATTGTTTATTTCTTGATTGAGCGTTTGGGACTGCTTGGCATTACTAGCACAAAATATTCAGAAACTATATTTTTTTAACTATAAACAGAAATACATGTTTTCTTTCCCAAAAATCGAGATATTTACCTGACATTACAACCAGATTTCTATAACAAAACATTGCAACAAATCAAACACAGTCAAATATGTACTGCACACATACATACTTAGCAATTATTGCCCGCCCACCCCCACCCCGAAAAAAAAAAAAAAAGAAAAGAAAAGAAAACACAGGAATAGGAAAAATAAAGCCCTAATGAAGTCAGATTTTATACCTCAATAAGGTTCCGATCAACAGTGAGACGATTCAGGGTAAGAGTTCCAGTTTTATCACTGCAGAGGACGTCCATGCCAGCCATTTCTTCAATTGCCGTCATCCTCTTCGTAATGGCACCCTAATAAATGAAAAAGGAAATTGAGAAAAAAAAAAAAAGAGAGAAAATAATTGAGTTGCAATGAAACTGGAAACTTGAACTTCAGATTCTTCTGTTAGAATATTAAGTCCCAAAGTAAGTAAATTAAATGGTTGATTTAAACAATTCTGTGGACTTATGGCTCTAATGAGAATTAGTTTCAGATTTCCTCAATTATTTACATTTCTTGGTAATAAATTTATGGGTATAATGAAATTTTGAGAAAAGAATAATTGAGTGGAGACTAAAATGTGAACTGATGATCTCTGAAAATCAATTTGATTTGATGCTTGGAGATTTACCATGGATGCTAGTGAAGAATATAGGGAAATAAAAATGTCACATCAAAGATCAACCCTAACGCTTTAATTTACATTAATTATGGATGAACTTATTTGGAACATTTAAGAGGAATCCTGGTATATATAATATATTTTTTTGTAGATGATAAGGTTTTACAAGACAAGGAGTAAGGTTCCACTTACAACTATGGAGATTGTAATCTAAAGGTTTTAGGTGAAGTAGGACTAACATAGAATACATGTAGTGTAACTCTAGCAAAACTAGAAATATTGTTTGAAAACAAAGTAAAACTTGATGGAGAGATACCTGAGACTGACTTTTTTTTGATATATTGGGTCAATTATAAATCCAAATGGAGAAATTGAATAAGTAGTGGCCCGTAGAATTTGAATGGGATGGAAGAATGAAGGAGCACATAAAAGTTTTGCATTACTTAAGTTGAAGACAAAATTTATGGAATGTTATAAGACCTGCTATTAAGTACCATTGTATGTTGGACAGTGAAGAAAATACATGTACAGAAAATGAGAGTATACCAAATGAGAATGCTGAGATAAGTGAGTTGTGTTACAAGAAAGGACAAAATAAGAAATGAATAAACTTTAGCACTTTATGAGATGTTGCAAACTTGGACAGTGATGTTAGGCCATCCTTGACTTTTTGGACATTTCATAAACTTAGCATAATCAATCAAAGGATATGGATTCCTGTAGCCAAACCTAAATAATTGGTACAAAAGTTTGTTAAGTTTACCTAATAAAAGGCTCATTAAGTTTACCTTATAATTGACTTTGTAGGTACGAAGACCCATACCTGTTGAGAGAGTCGATGGGAACCGATTGCAAGTGTGACAGATAATACTGTTGGCATGGCTATGGGTATTCCTCCAATCAAGAGAACAAGAAGGTTGTTGATTCCAGTTCTGTATGAACGTTGCTGTATGGGGAACATGACAATGATTTCAAGAATCATTCCCACAGCTATTGAGCAAATACAGAAATTCCCAATAGAAGTAAGAACCTGAAGGGAAAACAAGCAACATTTCTCACAATGTATTCCAAACAGGGGTTCTAAATTTTGATGAAACTCAAGTACATGGGCATGTGTATTTGAGTGTGACAAAGAAGAAGAACTATAAATAAAAAGAGGCAGTGGTGATGACAATGGATAATCAGATTGAAAATTACATCACAATATTAAAAACAAAGCAGACAAAATGATATAACTTAAAGGAATTTCAATTATTAAAGATTTCAAGTTTGCCGTGGCCAGATGTGAAATTTCTTGCATTAAACAGCCTTGGAGTACTTATGAAATTCCATTCCATGTTGCCTACAAGTTTAACAGATTTATGATTTTCCATGTAGAAAAGGCAAGAGGCACAGTAACTATTCCAATAAGTTATCTCAATTACCTTCTGGAAATGACCCATAACGTCAGTGGAATCGACTAGGTGCGCAGCTTTTCCAAAGAAAGAGTGAACTCCAGTTGCTATCACTACAGCCTCAACCTCCCCCTGCTTACATGTTGAACCAGAAAAAACTTCATCTCCAGTCCTCCTGGTGACAGGAAGAGATTCTCCTGTAAGAGCCGACTGCAAAGAATAAAAACAATCAGATAGTATTCATAGCACCTAAAGTAGACAAAGTATAATTTCATATAATTTTCATAGCAACACCAAGAAATAACTATCTCAACAAAAAATAACTAACTGAACTCCCAAAACTAAATTCAAATAAAATATAACATTCTTTGGTTTATAAAAAGTATTTTGCCTGATCAATTTTCAGCGGGTCTCCCTCAAGCAGACGAGCATCTGCAGGGATGATATCACCAAGCTTTATGCTGATAATGTCTCCTGGTACTAGTATAGCTGCATCTTGCTCCAGCCAACGGCCATCTCTAAGGACCTGCACAAAAAAAAAAGGTCAGTTGATTCCTTACGGGAATGTTAAATAAGCAAAAAGATAATAACTTGATACTCTGTCAAATGCCTTCGGAGAGATTATTATGTTTGGGGAAGGTTGAGTGTGCAATGAAGAAGGGTATTCAAGTCTTGCAACATCATTGAGTTAGAGAGCACTCCAACCTTTATTGATAAAAAATAAAGGTTCCAGGATACCATAAGACACATGTGTGCATGTGTTTGTGTGTGTGTGTGTGTGTGTGTGTGTGAGAGAGAGAGAGAGAGAGAGAGAACAGTAGCATCGTTGTTAGATCCAAGAAAAATCTACATTAAAGCTACGTTTATATCAATGTTCATATCCCTAACATGTTGTTTAGGCTTAGAGAACCTCCAAGGCTTCTTCAAAAGTGCCATTGCCCACTTAGTTGATTATGCAGCAACCCTAAGATTCATTTATAATGCTATCATAGGTTTCTATCAGAATCACTGACTTGTATACCTAGTGCATACCGAGGTGGGGATTCAAACCTCACAAACATGATATGATATTACAGTAAAAATCGGTTCCAGTGATCCAAATCTTGGCCCATGATAATATTAAATTTGAAATATTTCATTATTAAATGAATTAGATCAAGTTGATAAAGAATTATTTAGTAAAGTAAATGTGCGTGTGTATTTGAGTGTGACAAAGAAGAAGAACCATAAAGAAAAAGAGGCAGTGGTGATGGCAATGGATAATCAGATTGAAAATTAACATCACAATATTGAAAACCAAACAGACGAAATAATGTAACTGAAAAAAAAAATGTTAAGTTGTATAAAAAAGTATGTCATGTCAAAACTTGCAATGTGAGTTGCAAGAAAAAGGCAGAATTTTAGTCGTGATATTTCAGTACTTGCATCAGTCTGTCTAAGAATTACAAAACTCGCTTCAATTTCTTTTTTGTTTTTTCCAATTTGAAAGTTTCCATGTCTTTTAAGATCCTTTAGCAGATAGAGTCAGTAAGCAGTGACGTACTAAGCATAATGAATAACCTTACATACTAGGTCAGGAAAGAGCTTTTCATGATCTTCAATTGACCTTCTAGCTATTTTTTAATGTTTAATGAGCAAGGGCAATAATCGATTGGCATACAAACCTTTGTTTTTGGAGCTAAATGTGCCATAAGGGCTGCTGCCGCATTACCAGCATTGTTTTCCTCTATAAAGCTAATAGTTGAATTTATCAAAAGCAGGCAAACAATCCCTACAAAGTCCTGCCAGTCAGGACCCTCCCCCTGAAATATTATCAACAAAAATAAGTTTATGAGACAGATGTTACAGATCAGAGAAATTTAGCATTGTGCAATAACAGTTCAATAAACTTACTCCACCATTGGCAAGGACAATTGCCATCACTGCTGCTGCTTCCATAACCCAGGACAAAGGATTCCACATGAAACTGAGAAATTTCAAAAATTTGTTCTCCTGCATGGTAAAATAATAGGACTCGTAACTGGAAGCTTGGAATCAATCCATTTAGGTAGTTTTTCAACTTGGATGGATGTCATACCAGATGCACCCATTTCAAAGTTAGCAACATTTTAAAATAAATGGTTGACATGCCCAACCAGGGCCTGAGCTCAAATCCAAATTTGACATGTTTGGCCTTAAAGTTCTCAGAGCCAATGTCCATATTTGCTTTTGGACTTAATGGGCCCCTCAATCCCATGTTTGGTACACTTGTGTGTGCTATAAAAGTTATCCACCCAAAGCTATATATCATCCAAAACGGGGCATCTAGAGTAGATTGGGGGAGGGGGTTCTAGAATCCTAGATCCGCTTTCCTAGGATTACTTCCCAAATCCAAAGACAAAAATTCCGTACAATCCCGTGGGATTACTTGTCCTTCTTAATCCCCTTGAGGCAAACCATCATCCAAGATTTGTCTGTCTGCAGTTGTTAGAATTTTATTTCCACCTTTGCTATTTTTCATATATATTTTCTTCAATATACTAAAAAATAAGCAATATTAGCATTTTGGGATGAGCTCAAGCCTTTTTGGTCAAGAAAGTAATCTCCAACTCTTCTAGTGCATTCTATAGCTTTTGAAATATCTAGCATTTCGGAAAATTTTTAGAGGTCTAGCTAGCGTAAGTTTTGCAAAATTTTTGAATATCTCCTAAGGCTCACCCCCCAATTTTTTCCCCAAGAACTCCTAATAGCCCCCTCTGTCCATAATTTTTCAACCTCCCCCCCAAGCACCAAATCCTATATCCGTCGATTCCATCTCTAACACCAACTTTGATTTTCTTAATACAACGTCTTGGTTTCTGTTTCAAAAGCTAAAGTTTTTTTTGCTTCCTTTTCAAGAATTTTAACATTAAGAAACTTAAGTTCTACCCATTTCTGCTTCCTTGCTTCAAACACCCATGATTAATGAGAGTAAATCAGGAATTCAGAAATGTGACGCTTACCGGCTTTTCCTCAAGCTTGTTGGGGCCAAATATCTTCAACCGTTCCTCTGCATCTTCAGACGTAAGTCCATTTCTTGAAGTCCTCAGCTGCTCAAAAACTTCTTCTAAAGGTAACCGTTCCTGTTCAACCACATTGATTCAGCATACTTTTTTAGTATCATAACATGCAAATCTCAAAAATTTCTCAATGTTCGAATCACTTCTTACCAGATCAATTCCTTCCCTGTTGAAATTCTCGGGATCCAATAGCGGCTTGTCTAATTCCTCAGCCATTTTCAAGCTTCAAATCCTGGAATTAAAACAAGAATGAGACATCACATTATCTTCAAAGCCATTCCCATACTAAAAAAGCAGTTGCGTAATTGCATTGTGCTCTACTAACAATGAAAAGCACACACATTGAGTTACAGCAAATGCCTCAATTTGTCAATTCACTAGTTTTTTTCACTTAAGAATTGATGCAGGGACAAAGCAGATGAATTGAAAGGTTGAGTAGATGGACTGTGAATTTTTGTTTATTCTAAGAATACCCACAAAAAAAAAAAAAAAAAAAAATAACACAAATGTTTCGTAGTGTACAATTTTCTAACAATAATTTTCTTCAACAATCACCCATCGCCAGCCCCGAGATTAAATTTAAATTTCCTCAAAGCATACTCAAAACTAACTCCAAATCAGGGCACAGAAAATTTTTTACAAGCACACATAAATGTATATCCTATATACATACATACATACATACATAAGTATCGTTGATTCAGCAACTTACTTGATTGAGAAGAGGGGCTGGGCTTATCCGCGAAAGCAGGAAGGCCAGTGTCTGAAGTGAAGAGATGTTGCGAATTTCATGCGGATTATGATGGCTAGGTTTTACTATAAAAAAAAGAGTGATAAGCGGATTTGGTAGTTGACCACCACTGATAGGTAGCTCGCAGCAGCAACCTAATGGTCGTCGACATTGAAATCGAGCTATCGAGCTCGGTCGTCGTCTCATTGCTTTGCTCCAATGAGGATGAGGTACGAAGACGAAGAAGAAAACGAAGAGGACTGGCCGTTGGGTAACCATCTTTCAAAACTCGACACTTTAAACCTAACGGTCCTCTGTCTATGATCTCGCCACGTTGGAGCAAAGTTTTAGATGGTCCGAAGGCTTGCAAAGGAAAATTAAGGTTGGCATGCAACTAACTAGTTAAGTAACCAATCAAAAAAAACTAGTTAAGTAGAGAAATTGGATTTGGACTCTTTACAAAGATTCGGGCACTAGGGTTCCAAAATCAATATTAAAAAAAAAAAATTATAAATACTTCTCATTAAACTTGCATTATGTTTACTTCGAAATTAAGAAATAAAAATTATCTCGGCTATTGTTTGGTTATTAGGTTTAGAAAAATATATTTTTAATATTTGAAACTTGGAGAAGAGGAATTAAAAAAAAACAGAGAGAATATTGATTTTTGTTATTATTAGAATTAAGAGAAAAGAGAGAAAAAATCACAATTTAAGGTTTAAAATGATATATCTAAACAATGACTTCTATATTAATATTAAATTTTGATGTGATTTTGAGTTGAAATTTATCTTTTATCATTATTTTTTTTTTAAATTCTTAATGTTTGAATTAGATTATGGGCCCAATTTATTTAATTTAATTTTTATTGGTATCATATTATTATAAGATTTTTTATAGGGCTTAAAATATTTACATAATTAATCTTTTTTTTTTTGCACACATCATTTAGGATATTTAAAAATTTGGGATCTTCCTTTAAAATGGGACTTAAAGCACAAGTTTTTTTGTATACTGTTCAGCTGCTTCTGAAAAAAATTATCATATTTTCATTTTTTTTTTAATTTTTTTTCTCCCTTTTGACTCTCTCTTCTTTTTCTTTTCTTTTCTTTTTTATGAGTTGCAAACAAAGCCTTTCTTTTCATTTTTGTTTTCATTCTGCTCCCATTTTTTCCATCTTCTTTTCCCTGTTTCTTTTATTCGAACAAAGCAAGTCACAGTTTTGTCCTAAATTGTACTAAATGGCCATCATTAGGGTCAATGACATTACCGATTGACTATTCAAAAATGAATTTTAGGAGCTATACATCTGCCCTCGAGACCATTAGAGCAAAATAAATGCCAAGTGCTTTCCAACCAAACAATCCACCGACCCATTGAATTAATACATACGGATACTAATAAATGAAAACTAATCAATGACAATGGTTAAAAGAGAATAAGAGTGTGGTTGGTTGCACACACAAAAATGTGCAACTTTTAAAAATTATTTGGTTGATTTTTATTTTATTTTTTAGTTTTATTTTTTACTCTTTGTTTTTGTTTTGAGATCAATATTTTAAAAATACTGAAAACGGATTTGGTTTGATTTTTTTTTATTTTTTCATGTTTAGAAATTCTCCTTATTTTGAGTCAAAAAGTTTAAAATGATTTTTAGTTATTTTACATTTTATATGTAAATTTATTTTTTTTCTAAAACAGATTTTAAAAATACGAGTAATCAATACACTTTGAACTTTTGTTTTATAAAAATACAAAACAAAAGACGTACTCAAAATTTTTTATTATTTAGTAAAAAATTAAAGAAAAATTTTGACATGATGTTGCTAAACACCCAAAAAAAAAAAAAAATGGTAGACAGTTTTTTTTTTTCCCCAACCAAAAGAATACAATGGGACCGCACTGCGCTGCCTTTTGTCTTTAAAATTTTTCTTACATTTATTTGGTTAGGAAAGAAGACAACCGATTTTTGACAAAAATGATTGATGACATTTCATGGCTGCTTGTTAGGTACTTATTTACTTTATTGTTTTTTTTTTCCCTCTCTACAAATTTTAACAAGTGACGAGGGTTGTGGTGGTCACAACCAAATGGTTTAGTGAGTTGGATTAGGCGACGTTGTTGTGGCAAAATGCACAAAGTCCTTTCACATGGTTCAAACCATTTCACATGATTCAAACAAAGTATGGGTGTTTAGTATGGTGTTAAAAAAAAAAAAAAAATTAAACTTCACCGTTATGATTTTTAATATTCTTTTTTATTATATTTGTCACATTCTATAAAATTTCAAATAGTTCAAAATTTTTCGTTAACATTGTATTTAAAATTGTAAATTTAATGAGATTTGAATTTATTCAGTAAGAATCCCTAAATTATAATAAAATTTTATGGTTTAGATTTGATTTAATTTCATAACTTAATTTTTGAAATTTTTATATCATTTTATTAGAATTTATTGTTTTCTTAAGGCATCTAAATAAATGAAGAAATTTACTTTCATATATATTATATTAATTTTTCATATTAACATGGTCAAATTGGATATTTATTTGAAATCATTTTCATTCAATTTTTAAATTCAAACATGTATTTCAAATACAAAATTTTATTTATCAAATCAAATCAAATCAATTTTAAGAGAAAAATGTTTTTCCAAACGAAGTGTAAAGATTAACCTATGAAAGTTTAGAGTGAAGAGGGTGAAAATTTGTTGAAGCGAGAACAGTAAAAAATATTAATTGCTCTTAGCTTTATATCGAAACTAGACTCTTTCTCAAAACTTGATTATTTTATCTTTACACTCATTTTTGCCCCAAATTTTTATTATGGGCTTTCTGAAAAACCTAAAAAATATTTCTTAACAAGTTTCTTAGCATTTAAAGTAAATTTCACATCAATTCAAAATCAGGTTATTAAATTATCAAATTGACATCTAGGCTTTTCCAAAAGTTTTAAGAATATTAATTAATGTTTTTTTATAAACAAAGCAAAATTTGATTTAGTCGTAACTCGAGGTTAAAAATAACTATTTGACATAAATTTACATTACAGGCATCCCTAAAAAAGGAATAGTCAACGAAGCGTTTCTTGTTAATTATTTAAATTTTAATCTGATTCAAATTTAAGAAAAAATAAATAAATGAAAGTCCTTTATCCATTGGCTTGTGTTGAAAATTTTCCCTTAACAAGATTTTTACTAAGTAAAATTTGGCCCGCTAAGAACTCGAGTGAAATTGTTAACCCTAGGTTGTGTGTGTGTGTGTGTGTAATTTTGCATTCTAAGCTTCTTCCCAGATTGAGAAATATTTATTTACATATTTCTTATTTGTTAAACAAAATTTAGCCAAATTTTGATTCAAACAACAAAATGAATGTTTTACCTCTAGGTTCATTTTCTGTTCAGATTCACATTCTAGGATTTGCAAAGAATAAGAAAATTTTCTTGACATGTTTAACATTAGTTAAGTAAATTTTGACCTAATTAAAATTTCAACAAAAAATAACAATCTCATCCCTAAGTTCATTTTTTGCCAAGTTTTTATTTTTGACTTCCAAAAATATTAAGAAATATCTCTCCACGTATTTTCTTATACCAAACATAATTAATTTTTTTTTTTTTTTAAGATTCAAAGTTGTTCATTACTATACAACCAGATATACTTAAATTTTACCTTTTTAACAATTATCTTTAATATATTTATCACCTTAGTTTTTAATCTAGCAGCAAACGCACCCCATGTGTGAAAGGGAGTCTTTGGGTTTTATTTGGACCCCAAACTCTCTATTTTTATTGTGGTCTAGTACACTAACACTGTGTGAAAGAAGTAGTTATCCAACCCATTTCTTGGAATGGAATTCCAAGTCCAGCAAATTGTATTACGGGGCTTCAGTTTGGTCCATTTGGGACTGGTTGGGCTACCCAAATTTTCAGGCTCAAGATCTGCCTATGTAGTGTGACCTGTCTGAATATAACATGGAGCGTAATTCAGGGCAGTCATGGGCTTCCTTATTTATTTATTTTTTTTTTCGAGTAACTTTGGGTCACTTTAACTCAGTTCAAAATCAAACTGAACGAAAATCAAACCCGATTTATAATTTATTTAAAATCGAAAGTTCGAATCTAAAAAAACTCGATTCGAAGACTTGCAAACCAAAAAGATAAAATATATATATGAATGAAGGGTTTTGTAAAATAATTTTTTTTATTTAAAAGAAAATTGTGTACTGAGGAATAAAAAAAAAAAAAAAAAGAGAGAAAGGATAATTATTTTTTTTTTAAAAATTAACATAATAATTCACTGAGGTGGCTGTTGGTTGGTTTTTTTTTTTTTTTTAATTGTAGTGAAGCTCCAATAACACTGACACAGTAACAAAATTCTTCAAAATTTTTAAAAATATTATAAATTTATTTCAATATTTTTCTTAAATGAATAAATATCAAGAATTATTTTTGAACTTTACGTATAATTCTTAAATTCAAGTTGAAGCTTGGAATTGTTTTTAAGAATTATAAAATGCAACAATTTTTTTCTTTTTTTAGGTAATACTCTATTTTCTCCATTGCAATTAAGAAACTTTCTTCAAAATTTATAAGATAATTCGGAGCACATTTTAAGCTTCTTGTATTTTAAATATGTTTGAATTACCTTATGGGCTTGTTTGGCGTAATGAAAAATAGTGAAAACAATGAAAAATATAGTTTTAGTAACTTTTTGGCGTTTGGTGCGTATAACCCAAACCACAAATTTTGGAGAGGAATATTGCCAAATCTATCCCAACGGTTAAGTCTCTGTTCGAATGGCTGGAAGAAAAAATCTATTTAGCCATGACAGCTTTGCAAGATGGAAAGAAACCGAAACGCTACCATTTCACATCTATTCTTCTAGAGTAATTGTCCTCTTTGCCTGTAAGATTCTCAAGTTATACATCCTCCCGTCAATCAAAGGATAAAAATGAATAGATGAGGAATAGTTCTTCCTATTGGCTAAGAAGCTCCACGAAGAGATCCTCAAGAAGACCTTTTACATCTCTTGCGAGTCGATATTTTTTTTTTGGTGGAGACACACCATTGGAGACACTTACTTCGTCATTTATTCTTCTCGTGCTCGAATCAGAAGGTATTTCTTTTTCTCTCCTTCTACTTATATTTTCTATTTAGATTTTTTTTTATTTGAAGTTTGTATTGCCTATGGTGGATCCATGGTTTAGGAGATTTCTTTCTGATTTCTAAACTCATCGTGAATGGTTAAGGATGGGGTTTAGGAGTTTTTTTAATAACTATTTTTGGTGGCGGTGTGTGGGAAAATTGAGCTTACTTTTGTTTAATGTTAGACTTTCATCTTTCTCAGATTCCCAATTTCTGATTCACCGTCGGGACTGCCCGTAGCTTTGCGTTTGGACGGAATGTAGTAGTGGGAAACTGTCGGAACGCTTCCATAATCTCGTTAGAACGAGATTAGGTAGTAGGGAAATCATCGGAATGGTTTGGTACTTTCCACCAGAATGGTATACAAAAAATTTACAAAAAATAGGTAAAGTGAGTGTCATTTGATAACTTAGGAGTTCGTATTGACATCCCAAAAAAAATTTTGCCCATTCGATTAACGGAATTTTAGTTATGTAATTTTTTTAAGAGATATTTCACTTTTTTTTAAAATTTGAGAGGGAAAGAAAATATAAAAGTGTAACCGAGATATTTAGAGATTTTTAGAGTTTTTCAACAAAATTTCTTGCACCTAACAGGTCTTATGTATCAAGAAAAAAAGTGACGTGTAAAAAAATAATAATAGCACACTAATTTCTCAAGATATCAGAATTAAAGAAGAAAAAGAGTTAGAATATTTTTTTAACACAATACTTCAATTAATTTTAATTTAAATATTTTATTATTTTGAACCAGTGATATAATACATTTTTATGAATAATTATTTGACATTTAATTTATGAATTATTTTCTATTTTTTGAATTAGATTAAATAATTTCCCAATTAAAAATTTTTAACTATGCCAAATGATTTTTCAATTCTCTATTTATTATTATACTTGATTTTTGAATTCTGTATTTATTATCATACTTCAAATATGAAGTAATGCAACAGCACATCAATAAAATGTAAAAATAAATTTTTTTTATTAAATTTATTTTTCTCAATTTTAAATTTTTTAGAGAAAAAGACTTCTGCAAAATATATAGAATTTAGTTCAAAAACACATGTTCTCTTTTGATTTAAAAGTTTTTCTTATAATTTAAATAAAATTACGAAATGAAAAAAACTATTCAAATTATGTGAATATCTTTCCCTCAAGTTAAAAGTAGGTTAGAGGGGAAAGATTTTTGCAAATAGGCTCCATTTAATGCATTTAATAGTTGAAAATTTTTAAAAGATACTGAAAATCTCTAAAATTATTTATTTTTTATTTACTGTATGGATTACGAATTCATAATTTTTATCAAATTTTATAACTTTTTACCACTCCAAATGTTATATAGATAAATATATAAATATTTTTATTGTTAAAATAAAATATTTTTTGGAAACAACAAAAAAAATGAAAAATAGCAAATGTGGTTTAAGTCACTTTTTGGCGTTTGGTATGTCTAACCTAAACCACAAAATTTGGAGATGAATAGTGCTGAATCCATTCCGACGATTTTTGTGTCTGTCGGGACGGCTACTTTGAAGATTTTGTGAAGAAATGGTTAAATCCATCGGAACGGTTTTGAAAATCCGTCGGGACGATTTTTTGCAATGAAAATCCGTCAGAATAGTTTGAAAATCCGTCTGGACGGTATACAGAAACTGAAAAAAATAGGTAAAGTAGCCATTCTGTCGGGATGGTTTGGTACATTCCGTCAGGACAATTTTCAAAAACTCAAAAAAAATGTAAGGTGGGTGTCATTTTGTAGCGCACGATCTCGTGGTGACATTCTCAAAAAAAATTTTCTCATTCGATTAAAGGAATCGTAGTTATGTTATTTTTTTATTATTTTTTTTTGAATTTGGGGAGGAAAGAAAATGTAAAAATGTAACATAAAATTTCAAAGAATTTCAGAATTTTTTATCAAAAAATTGTATTCCAATCTCACCCTAAATAAAATTAATGGACAACATTTTAAATTTTTTTCAACAATTATCACAAGAGAGATTGGACAGAGAATATTCCGACGATGGCAAACTTACAAAACCTGCCAAAAACCGACCCACCAAACATCTCACAGTAAATAAATCACTCTTTCCCACCATCTCTTTGTGGGTAACTGCCAGAAACCACCGATAAAGGGCACCACAATTCAACCTGCTTTTGTCCCAAATTCAATCTGCCCTTTGCCCTCCCCTTGAATCTGGATTCCTTCAGTTTGAAGCGGAGCAGAGTTCAGCTCTCTTGATTTGCTTTCGCTCCAAGGTAAGAGAGAGCTCATGCTTCTGCTATGCAAGTGGTATTTGTCAGTCATCAAACCCATTTGTTCTTGAGTTGATTTTGCCGAAAGAGAATCGATTTTTGATCGAACTCTCTGTTCTTTAGTTTTCTGCAAATTATGCTGTTGTATGCATGGATGATGGATATACTTCTTTGCAACACCATGACAATTCCGTTCTTGCTTCGGGTGCTCTATATTCTATAAAGTCGAGTTCTTTTTGCTCAAAACTTTAGGTTTATATGTGGGTTGTTCTTTGATTTTTTTGGGGAAGAATTGTGAAAGACCGTCCTCTATATTTCAAAAAAAAAAAAAGTAACTTTATGCATTTTAATTGCTTTATGGCTCAGTTTTTGAAAACTTTAAATTGCGGTTTTTGGTTTTGAAAATTGAGGTTTGCTAGTTTTGTTATACCCAAGGCCTGTTTGGAGTATCAAAAAACACCGAAAACTCTATAATTATCTATTAAAAATTTTCCACCTCAAACTACGTAAATCTATATAAATCTCTATAAATTAATATATACTTACAAATACCAGTAAATTTCTACAAATCCTAATAAAGTTTCTACAAATTCTAGTAACATTTTTATGAATTTCAAAAAGTTCTAAAAAAAAGCCAAAAAGTTTTTGCCAAAAACTCCATTCGAATGAAACTATTCATCTCTATTTTTTTTTGTTGTATGTGGTTTACGCTTCAACCGTCAAAAAAAATCCAAACTACATTTTTTCTCAACTTTTGTATCTCCAACGACCTCCCCCCCCCCCCCCCCCAACAAAAAAAGAATGTGAAAAAAAGAAAAGAAATTTTTTTTTTTTCCCTTCTCATGTTTTGTAACGCCCCCCCCCCCCCCCCCCCAAAAAAAAAAATCTTCCCCACTTCTTAATTTCATTGTGGCAAAAGCTGTTTTTATGGAGAATTTGATTGCTTAGCTTTTGTGTAAGTGTACCTTAATGCTTTAAGGAAAAATTCAGAACTTTTTTACAGGGACATTATTCTTGCAGCTATTGAATTGTATTGCTAAAAGTGCGTCCCCAATCTTAGTTGCGTATCCTGTTTGGTAAAATGTCTCAATTTGGACATGCTTCTGCCGTCAACTTGAGAGGGCAAATCAATGCAGTCAGCTCTTGGAATCCAAAATCTTCTTCGAAATGTGGCTGCCACGTTGATTCAAGGCAAACCAATGTGCTATCATTTCGATGGAGTGATTACATGGGCCATGGGTTCAAAATTCCAAATACCAAAGCTGTTGGAACCAGACCAAGGAAGCACGCACGCCCTTTGCAGGTCTGCTTTGTAAACTTGATAGAATGATTTAGTTTTACACAATGTCAAATTGTTGTTAATTTGTTTGGCGATTTGTCATTTCTTTATCTTGAAGGTGGTTTGCATTGACTATCCAAGACCAGACCTCGAGAGCACTGTCAATTTTTTGGAAGCTGCTCGCTTATCTTCATCCTTTCGTAGTTCTCCCCGTCCAGATAAACCGCTGAAGGTTGTAATAGCTGGCGCAGGTAAAATAATCTCAATTTTATCTTTAATGAAAGTTTCCTTTTGTATGGTTTAGAAACTTTATTCATTTAGTTGGTTTGGAGACCCCATAGTTCTCTCAATTTAAAGAAACCTATCAAACATATGGTTGACTTGTTTTAACATTTTTTTTATCTTTTTATATGCAAAAATTGTGTTCTTCTTACTTAAAAAATAAATTAAGAAAGAAATAAATGCAGTGGGTTCCTCCTTAGTCAGTTCGCAGTGCATATGGCACATCTCTTTTGTTGAGATTGAGGTATCTATCTATGAAAAAAAAAAAAAAATGAGGAGGAGGAGGAGGAGCAGAAGAAGAAGAGGCATCTGGCTTGTCAGGAATTGCTTGCTGTTTGCTGGTTGAATTAGCATTGTCTTACCTGTTTTGTGCATGCTCATGTGCACCTCAGATATCTTTTGGTATCTTGAGGCACTGTAATGGGAACCACTTCCTAGGTATTTACTTGGTCATTATTAGTTCTGTACATTTTAGCAATGGGTGTGGTATGGGAATTTGAGTTTGGCTGAACGCAAGTGGTTGAATCAAAATAGTGGGGACTTTTTTTAAGCTCTTGTGCTTTTGAACTTACACACAAATATAGAAGCCTGTGTTTGTTTTATTCAGTGGCCATCAAGTTGAGGGTCATGTTTGACTGAATGCAGGTCGTGGAATTTGAATTCTGAATGGCTCCTTTAAACTGTAGTATTTTGACCTTATATTTAAAAGTGTAAATTTCTCCCAAACTTTCCGAATAACTTCAGAAATTGGCTTAATTGGCCATTTAATTATGTGCTAAGTCTATCAAATTTTGCAATTGTGTTCAAGAAATAGTTAATATTGTTTTGGCATCTGTTGTGATGATAGTTTTCAATTTTCATATCCTTTTAGGTTTGGCGGGTTTGTCTACTGCAAAATATTTGGCAGATGCTGGTCATAAACCTTTATTATTGGAAGCAAGGGACGTTTTAGGTGGAAAGGTTTGTGCTATGTTCTATTTTTATCCCTCTTATCAACATGAGACACAGCTGCTACCTGTCTTATTCTTCGATTCACCTGTCCTTGTTATGCCATAAAAAATTTGGATCCTTTTCTTCTTTCTTTACCTCTCTGAGTATGGGATAGTTTGTTGTTTGCTCTAATTTGAATTGATGGATTTCATCCGATTACATACTAGAAGACGTCTTAAGTTCTGCTCATTTTATGTAAGAATACTTATGGGGAGGGTGTGTATGATCGAGTTTTTCTGCAAAACATTTCTGATTTGATTTAATGAAAACAATAAAAATTAAGTTGAAATGTCCCCCCCCCCCCTTTCTAAATCAGCTGAAAAGACATGTTTTTTCATCGCGGTTTATTGATGAGGTAAAAGGGACCATTAATAGAGTAACAAAATTCTTTTTATCGCTGTCTGCAAACTATATATTACTGACAGATTTGAATCGTGATGTGACAAGATTATGTCACCTCTTTGCAAAATATCCTATCTATTATTTGGAGAAAGTTGAATGCTACTTCTCCAAAATTTCCCAGGTACTATGTTGCCAATTTGAACTCCCCATTCTGTGACGAGTTTTTGGTTAATGGTATATTATTATTTATAGATGGGCTTTGATTGTTAATCCTCCTTACCAACTGTTATCCTTCTTAATGGATGAAGTCTTGTATGTTGTTTTGGGGGGTGTGAAGGGAGTTTGGGTTGGCCATTTAAGATGTGTCACATCCAATTTTTTTTTTTTTTTTTGGCTGAGTATGTCACATCAATGTGTTTTTTTGTTTATGTTCATTTCTTGTACGTGTAATGTCAGTTCCAATAGGCTTGGGTGATATAATAAAACTATATCATGGCAGAAATAATTGATTCCGAATCGTTGTTGCGATGTGTTCACTTATATAAATGAAATGTAATGTAGTAAAGTTCTGTCTTTATTTGTATAGGTGGCTGCATGGAAAGATGATGATGGAGACTGGTATGAGACCGGCTTACATATATTTTGTAAGTTCTAAGTACTTGTATTTTCGGGGTTTACAATTTAAATTTTCATTATATGTAGCATCTCTCTTTAGGGTTAAATTTTCATTACATGTAGCATCTCACTTTACGAGGTATTTGTTACTGAAGGTCTTATCCTAGTGCTTCCATGTCAATTTTTTCTGCATATATCTGTCATGTCATCCTTTCATCACCTCGTCTGTTTTGTTGATGCTCCGTAGAAAACTTTTGTACAAATTTTAATGACCAGTTGTCTTTATTGTATTCCTTGCCCATCTTCTAAGTGTCATGTACCTGTATTATATGCTTGTATATCATCATTTCCTTTAGGCATTAAACATCAATTTCTTGATAAATATGGTCGTTTCTTTGCTTGAAGTTGGGGCTTACCCAAACGTGCAGAACCTGTTTGGAGAACTTGGTATAAATGATCGGTTGCAGTGGAAAGAGCATTCTATGATATTTGCAATGCCAAATAAACCAGGGGAATTCAGCCGATTTGACTTCCCTGAAGTTCTTCCTGCACCATTAAATGGTAAGAAAATCGTCACCATCATAATAAAATATGAAGCAAATTCATCTTTGTTTTGAGTGATGAAATGTCAAGCTTTTAATGACAAGAGCTTGAAAGTGATAAACAGTTAGATTTGAACTTGGTAAGTGCAAGAACCTTATAGAGTTTATGTTGTCTATGTAGTATAAATGCTTCATGTCCAATATGTGTTGACATCAATGTATACTTAGGTCAATATAAATTTTTTATTTTTATTTATTTTTACTACATTTCCTTAATTAATGATGAATTCTCTTTGATGATTGACAGCTCTATTGATCCTTAACATGATTAGTGGCTCTATTTGTTAAATTCTATTTCATTTAGTTGTTTAGTCATAATTACTAATTGTCCTAGAAATAAATTTAACTCTCTTTCTTTATCAGTGTTTAAAACAAAAGCAACAGTGTTAGCTTGCCAGGTTCGTGAATTCAGTTCTAACTAGTAAGTGTTGTTAAATTATTGGAAGTCTGTTTGACATTCAAAAGTCGAACCCATGCTTCGGTGCCATCATGAAAGATGAATATCTTTACTATTTTTGAAATGGTTATTACACAATATATAGTCACAGTTACTGCTTATATGACTGTTCTCTCCCGGATCAAATCACCCAATGAATAAAAAAGTAATGACTTCCATCCCTTGCGGGTGCATTATTGGTAGACATCCAAAACATTGACATTTTATTATTTAATGTCCTCAAATGTTTGGTGTTTCTTTTGTAATTTTATGATATATATCTTATGACATGCTATGCAGGGATATGGGCCATCTTGAAGAACAATGAAATGCTTTCTTGGCCTGAAAAGGTCAAATTTGCAATTGGACTCTTGCCAGCAATGCTAGGTGGACAGCCCTATGTTGAAGCTCAAGATGGTTTGTCTGTTAAAGACTGGATGAGGAAACAAGTATGTTAGTTATTTTGATTATGTTCTCTAGCTGGGTTGTTGAGTTGATAGATTAAAAATGGGCTTCAACTAATGAAGTTAGCTTCACTAGATAAAGAATTTCTTTTAGTTAGATTAGAAAGCTGGAGATTCGGTGTACTTCATAATGGGGGGAGGGGGGGTGTGTTCTTTGATTTCGATTTTCTCAAGTGAACATTAAAAGTAAAGTATATTTAATTTTTTATGGTGTGTTGGTGTGAGTGATAGTTACTAATTGTTTACTAATTCTTTTTTATCCTTTTAGGGTATACCAGATCGAGTAACTACTGAGGTGTTTATTGCCATGTCAAAAGCACTAAACTTCATAAACCCTGACGAACTATCAATGCAGTGTATTTTGATTGCTTTGAACCGATTTCTCCAGGTTTGATAATATCTGGCTGATGTTTTACTTGGATTGTATTTCTGTCATGCGATATTTGTTACAAGATACATAATTCTGAAAAAACCAAGTTACTCGGGCTTTTTCTCTCGATCTTTCCCTTTTCTTCTTGTACACTGAGACAAGTACATCCCTATTCGGCTTTCATTCATAATGTTTCAGTGTATATGCTACTGTTATTTCCTTGTTTTTTCTATCCTTCTTATTTTTATGTATTTCTTTTCTTTTTTTTTTTTTCCCTTTCCCTTTCTATTTCCTCTTAAAACTAAGAAACGGTATTTCAGCTAGTAATAGGAATTTCTTATCAAATTCAACAGCTGTACCTGTTGCACTTGAATTACAAAGTTAATGCATGCAGCTCTAAGATGTTGAACTGAGATATTATTCTTGGGATATGTTCAAGTCAAAGTGAAACCGAAATTTAAATTTTATTTTTTTGGTGAAATGCTAGATGCCATGCAATTAGAAGAATTTTTCTTTAGGTACTTTGGTGAATCTTTAATTATTTTTTTAAATTGCTTGCTATAGTTTTGGCAATGCAGGTTTCTTTTTCGACTTTAACAGCCCACCATTTTATGTGAAAAACATGAAACGTATTTCTTTTATGTGACGTTAGCTAATTTAAAATAAACAGGAGAAGCATGGTTCGAAGATGGCATTCTTGGATGGCAATCCCCCAGAGAGACTCTGCCTGCCAATTGTTGACCACGTTAAGTCACTGGGTGGAGAAGTCCAACTTAATTCTCGAATTCAAAAGATTGAGCTGAATCGAGATGGAACTGTGAAGAGATTTTTACTAAGTAATGGTAATGTTGTTGAAGGAGATATTTATGTGTTTGCCACTCCAGGTATACTAATATATTTCTCCATTGACTATTAGATCCGCCCCATATTTGTAGCCGGAGAGTGCAATATGCTGATAAATTTCATTCTGACCAGTCGATATATTGAAGCTTCTTTTGCCTGAAGACTGGAAAGAGATTCCGTACTTCAGAAAATTGGAGAAATTGGTTGGAGTTCCTGTTATAAATGTTCATATATGGTTAGTATACTGGTTCTGTTTGTATGACATTAATAGTAATAATTATCAACTATATTTTTCTCTTCCGTTTTGTGTAGTTTTGTGCTTGAGAAGTTTGTGGTCCCTATCCATGCAAAATTAGGATTATATGGCATGTAGTGAGGGACAATGTTTTTGTAAACATGGAAAAGAGACAAGGCTAATTAGATGCGTAGTCTTTATATGTGTTGCAGTAGTGTGCAATTGTTGTGTTACATTCATTTCTTTAATGCTAATACATCTCTCTCTCTCTCTCTCTGTCAATTTCTTTGATTTTGCACTATGACTTACTTTCGATGCATATCATGCATCATATGTTGCGCACTCCAATCCTTAAAGTAATTTCATCTCATGGTGTACACATTCTCTTTGGGGTTTGGGAGCATTATGTATCTTGCTACCTTAATCATTAATAATGGCTTACATAAATCGACATCAATTGCAGGTTTGACAGGAAACTGAGGAACACGTATGATCATCTACTTTTTAGCAGGTCATTTTCATGAAGATAATATCAATTTCTTATTTTTTTAATCAGATTCCAAGACATAAATTTCTTTTGCTTCTGCAATGTACATTGTTATTCGTGTCTCATGCTTGGTGGTTTTGGACAGTTCACTTGAACAACACAATTTATTTTTGGTAGGTATTTTTTTTTTTTTAGGTGATTGTGATATCTGCTTAAAATTGCAGTAAAACTTTGGGTTTTGAGGGATTACTGAATTACGATATTATTACCATTATTTCTGGGGATTGAAGAGATTAATGAATCCAATGTTATGATGTTTATCTTCATGTGCTAGGGTTGGAGAGGGACGCTTCTTCTAGTTGCACTTTGCATCCCTTATAATCTGATGCGGTATATTAATGTTTCTTATCTAAACATTGGTTTTAATTGATCTATTTATCTTCATGCAGAAGTTCCCTTCTCAGTGTGTATGCTGACATGTCTGTAACATGTAAGGTAATTGTTGTAAATCATTTTTACTTTTCCTGCATTTTTGTTCTCTACTTTAGGCCACGAGAATGCCCACCCAAGGCAGCACATTGGATGCATGCTTCCTATTTTTATTTTTATTCATTTATTTTTTTAAAGCACATGTTCCAACTTTTATACACATTTGAAGTTGCATTATGAACTTAATTCTGTCCTGTTGATTTTGTTTCCACGAGTCTATTATGACTGAAAAGAAATTTTTGGGATTTGATAACATTAACAATGGTATCACAATATTAAAATGGGATAACTTCCTTTTTACCCCTCCCCCACCTTGTTCAAGGTAAAAAACACTAACATTCCCTGAATTTTATGATCTTACCTTTGCATCCCTTGTACTTTAGACTAAATTGAAGGCATTAAATTTTCAAGTGAAAAGGCAAAAATACCCACTAAAAATTAAATAGAATCAATAGTGTAAGTGTAGATAATATAAACTACTGGAGTATGAATATAATTTTTAAACTTAAAGTCAAAATTGTTATATTTGACAGATTTTTTAACGTTTTTACTTTAATCCAAAATACATAGAGTGCAAAAGTAGCTTTTTAACGTTCAGAAGTATAAGTGATTTTCACCTTAATTATAGAGGGTAAAAAAGCGATTATCCCTTAAATCTATTTTTAAACATATACTCTATTTATTTCTATAATTTGTGCATATCTGATGAATATTTAGTTCTCGATTTGGCTACATATGGATTTGAGTTTAAATGGTATTAAAATATGAGAGGGGTAACTAATTTACATAAAATACATGAAAAATTCCTAATTAATAATCACTCTCAAAGTAATGGAGCTGATATACTTCATAAAATAGCAGCGCCCCTAGTACGAAGGATTTCAAATAGCTGTTTCTTGTGTGGTGATTTCAAATTCATCACCTTAATTATGAAATTCAAATCTGAATTGATAAAGTTATATTTGAACAATCTTAAATAATTTAACACAAAATCTCTCGACTTCGAATCCTTGTATACAAATGTAACCTAGAATTCATCAGCCTTCACTTTGCCCCATAAACGTGCCTCTTTGTTTGCTTTTTATCATACAGGAATATTACGACCCAAATCAATCTATGCTGGAATTGGTTTTTGCACCTGCGGAGGAATGGGTCTCACGAAGCGATGCGGAAATTATTGATGCTACAATGAAGGAACTTGCAAGGCTCTTTCCTGATGAAATATCCGCAGACCAGAGCAAAGCAAAAATTTTGAAGTACCACGTCGTTAAAACACCAAGGTTAGACTTACAAACCACTGCTTTTCAAGGTCTTTGCTGTGAATGAGGAGTTAGTGAGTGATGAGTAAATGGTATGGTGACGTATATATTACACTGGATTTTTATCCGGTCAAAAGTATTTCATGCAATTTTAATCTTATTTCATTGGACTTTATTTTTCGACGTAGGAGATTTCTAATTGATATAACTGTGTCTATATATTCCTTGTAAAGTGAAGAGAGTTTTACTGAATGGCTCGACTCCTAAATCTGTTGTCTCTGACTGTTTATTTATCATAATACACAATAAATACTCTACAGATAACATAGACTAAATACATTATTACTGTACTTAGCATCATTATCCCTAGATATATAAATACTAGTGATACATGTACATGAATATACATTAATACTCATTCTCCTCAAGCTTGAGCATATATATCATTTGTTCCCAGCTTGTTGCAAATAAACCTTACACTAGGAAGCAAGAGGTGAAGTAGGCACTACTTGACGCCAAGTGTATACTTGCAAATCAGGACAAAAGAAACAACTAGATGAACTCAGAGGAGTATAGTGACTGGCTGAAATAGATTCAACTGGGATAAGAGGGAAAGGAAAACTTTCATCAAGAATAGATTAAGATTGAGGCTGAGAGAAAATAGATAAACTGAAGAGAAATTGAATTTTGCACAAGTAAAAAATCAGTTAAGAGAAGGACTATAAGAACTGTAGTTCTTTTGTAACCTAAGATAAACTAAAAAGATGTGCTCATAAGTACGGGTATTCAATTAATAAATCCCAGGAGCAAGTTGATGAACAAATGAAATGCACCCAAAAATCCGAGGTGGAAGAGAAAACAAAGATTTGTTAGGGAATGAGGGGTTAATCCTTTGAGAGCAGAAGATGGCATGCGACTAATTACATAACATGCAGCTAAAACAACATTACTTCGGAAGATTTTAGGAACATTTATTTGAAAAATTCGACAACAAGCAGTTCAATAAGATGCAAATTCTTTCTTTCAATCACCCCATTTTGTTGTGGTGTATAGAAACAAGAAGATTAATTAAGCATACCTGCAGAGGTCATGAAATCAAGAAAAGGTTTAGAAAAATATTATTTTGCATATCACTACAAAGAATTCGCAAAGGTACATCGAATTGGATTTTAATTTCACTGCAAAAAGCTTGAAAAATAGAAAACATTTTAGAACGTTCTTTTATCAAATAAATCCATGTAATTCTAGAAAAATCATCCATAAAAGTGACAAAATAATGAAACCCTAATTTTGAAGTAATTCGAATAAGACCCCTGTAGTGAAATAAGAGAGTTTAAGGAGAATGTCGATAGAAAATAGAATGATCAACACCACACCTTATCAATCCAAATTCTATTATCACATCACTGAACCTTTCAAACCATGCTCGAGGGGATTGCTTTAGGATATACAGTGCCTTTTTCAATCTGCATACTAGGCCAGACTCCCCCCTGAGCAACAAAGTCAGGAGATTGCTTCGTATACACTTCTTCTGTAGGATCACCATGAAGAAATGCATTTTTAACGTTAAGTTGATGAAGAGACCAGCAAAAAATGGCTGCAAGAGAAATGAGAAGACGGACTGTTGGGATCTTGATCACAATAGAGAAAGTCTTTGAGAAATCAAGGCCATAGATTTAAGTGTACCCCTTGGCAACGAGTATTGCTTTCAATTGATCAACTGAACCATTAGGATGAACTTTGACATTATATACCCATCGGCAACCATCGGTTGACTTGCGAGGAGGTGGAGTTACCAAATCTAATGTATCACTTGCTCGAAGAGTTGACATTTCTTCTTCTATAGCATTACGGCATCTAGGATGAGATTGCGCTTCAGACACAGAGTTAGGAACAAAAAAGTGGACAAAGAGATAACAAAAGCATGATATGATGGAGATAAGGCTGTATAGGAAACAAAGTTAGAGATGGGATGGGAAGGATAAGTACATATACTGTTCTGAAAGGCAATCAAAAGATCAAGATCCCAAGGTGCTAATTCAAGAGCAGGATCTGAAGACCGGAGAGGAAAAGGTGAAGAGCTTGAAGTATCAGGGAAAGACTTTGAGGTTACCTGTTGTCTGGAATAAACCTGCAAATCAGGATAATAAAGACGAAAGGATGAAATGACAGGTAAAGGGAGACTCTCATTTACGTTAGGGACAGAGGTGTCATCAGATAAGAAACGAGTGCTCTCAGAGAATGTGACATCAGCACACACAAACTATCGATAAAGAGAAAGACTATAGCATAGATATCCCTTTTGTACACGAGAGCATTCCAGAAAAACACATTTAAGGGGCACGAGGATCAAGCTTATCAATCCTCCTATCAAGTTGATGAACAAATGCAACACACCCAAACATACGTGGAAGAAGAAAAAACAGTAGTGTCTGAGGGAACAAAGTAGAGTAAGGGGAATAGCCCTTGAAAACAGAAGATGGCATTTTGTTAATCAAGTAATAATAACAAGCTATAAGAATGGCATCCCCCAGAAAAATTTTTCGAACCTTCATATGCAACATTAAATAACGCGTTGTTTCAACCAAATGTAAATTCTTTCTTATAGCAACTTCATTCTGTTGTGGAGTGCGAGGACAAGATGACTGATGGAGCATGCCAAATGATGTCATAAAATCGGCAAAAGGCTTAGAAAAGTATCCTTTGGCATTGTCACTGCGACGAATTTTAATAGACACATCAAACTGGATTTTTAGTTCATAACAAAATGATTGAAAAATAGACAATAACTCAGAATAATTCTTCATTAGATAAACCTATGCAAGTCTTGAAATATCATCAATAAAAGTAACAAAATACTTGAACCCTAACTTTGACACAACTCGATTAGGTCCCCATACATCTGAATGAACTAAATAAAAAGGACTTTGGGACCTGATATTGACTCTAGGACTGAAGAAAACACGGTGATGCTTTCCTAACTGACAAGACTCAAAGTCTATAGACTGAAGTTGACTCAAACTTGGAACCATAGACTTCAACCTGTCAAGAGACGGGTGACCCAGACGATAATGGATTTCCAACGGTGATGTGATTACAGAATAAGTAATAGATGAAGAACCAGCCAGATAATAAAGTCCCTGAGCTTCATGCCCTTCTCCAATTTTCTTCCTTGTTTTCAAATCCTAAATAATCACAGAATCGGGAAAGAATATCATTGAGCAATTCAATTGTCTGGTGAGTTTACTCACAGGTAGCGGATTAAAAGATAAGGATGGAACATATAAAGCAGAAGATAAGGGCAAATTAGAAAATGGACAAATTTTACTGACATCCTTTATTGGGTTTGATGAACCATTAGCTGTGGTGACATTAGGAATAGAAGAGGACTGAATATTAGAAAACAACGAAGAGATTCCAGACATATGGTCTGAAGCACTTGAATCAATAACCCGAGACATATGTGAAGAGGTGGACATACAAGTAGTAGGATTACCTTGATGGGCCAAATAAGCTATTGGAAGAGATGCCTGTTGAGCCGTTTGAAACTGAAAAAATTTGGCATATTCTTCTCCTGATAAAGTTACAGTTGATGATTCTCTTATGCTTGGTTTATCGGAGGAAGTAGGGACATCTGATGATGCTACATGAATCATGTGAGTTGGCTTCCCGTGAAGATCCCAGCAATTCTTTCTAACATGTCCAGTGCATCCATAATTGGAGCACTTAGGTCTAGTGTCACGACCTCCACGACCACGGCCATGTTCACCAAATGAGATGGTGGCCTAAGAATAGGAATTTGGTTTTCTACAAAAGTTTGACTGATTAGAATAGAATGTGCAGAATTGAATCATTAGAAGCAGCCTTCATAACTCTTGAATAGGTTTCTACGAACGAGGGAAGAGTGGCTCCATTGAGATCCTGGGCTTTGACTAGCTCAAACTTTGAATCTAGCCCAGCAAGAAAACGAAGCACTACCATTTATTCTCTCTGCTTCTGCATAACATTAATATTGGTAGAAAATGGTTGCAGAGAGTTTAATTCCTCATGGACACGCTTCAGTGACGCAAAGTACTCGGTAATAGGTCTTCCGGACTGGTAGAGTTGAAAAAATTCCAGTGATAAGTCATACATTCGAGTGAGATCACTGGAGAAAAAGAGACATACATACTCTCATATATCTTTGAATGTGTCAAGATGAGTCCATATGTTAGCGATATTAGGCTCAGAATTCTATAGTAAACTAAGTAGGTGAGCATCTTCTTGGACCCAAACATCAAACTTAGGATCCCCTTCACGAGACTCAGATTCAGTCAAGTGCTTCTGCTTTCCATATCCCGTTAATGTAATTTTAATTGCTGTAGACCACTGAATGTAATTCATACCGTTTAGTTTCCATGTAGTTAACTGTTGAGGCATTGGAACTGAGCCACTAATAAGTTTCCATTCAACCTGCCTTTCAAAGGCCATTTAGAGATTGACTTCTGAAACAACAATAGCTTTGAAGCAAAACCTTAGATACCAACGTTGGACATGACAGCCGCTTTGGAATAACCAGTGGTAGAACTGAAATGGAGAAAGAGGGATATGAGTTGTTTAGGTGATGAAGGAGAAGCACATGTAGACTCGCCGGAGGAGGACGATGTCGTCGGAGGAACGACAGGGACACCGAAGCTCACATGTGCCTTCATACGCCGACAAATGAGATGCACGTGGGGCGCGTGGATGACAGTTCAGCTATGGGGACGGCGATCCTTTTGGCACTTTTAGAACTTCAAAACAGTATTGGATTTGAAGATGGGTGGGACTTTTGGTGATAGGTCAAGGCTTCGAACTGTTCTGAGATAGGTATTATTCTAGACAAAGAAGAACTTAGAGCTTTGGACGCAATTGCTCTAATACCATATAGTGAAACAAGAGGGTTTGAGGAGAATTGTACACACACAGGTTGAATTCTGGTGTGAATTTATATACAAAGGGGTGACTGTACATATACTCCATTGTGTCCATTTGGATCACATAGTGACTGTATACATCTCATATATTAGCACAATATGTCTACATTAATTATACTACATTCATTGACAACCCCAGATATTTGAATAAACTAACAAAAATAGACTCAATGACCTTTTATCGACTTGGGAAGCAAAAAGCATACAGTGATGCTTTCCCCATTGACAAGACTCACAATTTAAAGACTGTACCAAACCAAACCAAACCAAATCAAACCAAGCATTTTCCTATTAGGTGGGATCGGCTATATAGATTTGATGTAAACTTGGAACAATGCGCTTTAGCCTATCCAAAGATAGATGACCAAGATGAAAATTGATCTCCATAGGGAAGCTATTGCAGGATATGCTCGAGGTACTGATGTATCAAGATAGTAGACTCCTCCAGTTTCATGCATCCACCAATCTTTTCCCTTGTTATCATATCCTGAATAACAATAGAATTAGGAAAGAAGATTACTGAACAATTGTGGTGCTTGATAAGTTGGCTTATAGACATTAGATTAAAAAAAAAAGAAGGAGCGCATACACTGAAGCTAGAGAAAAAGAAAGGATAGGAATCATCATACCAACACCATTAACTGAGGTAGTTGATCCATTGGCTAAAGTAACTGCTGGGAGAGGGGGTAGAATATTGAATGCTAAAAAACAATGTAGATTTTTCAGACATATGGTCGAAAGCACCAGAATCTAAAATCCAAGATGGAGGAGCATGAGTGGAGAGATGCAATCGAATTACCTTAATGAGCAGGGGAAGCAAAAGGGAGAGACGTTTGATGAGTTGTTTGAT
Source organism: Sideroxylon spinosum (assembly GCA_003260245.2). Classification (NCBI taxonomy): domain Eukaryota; kingdom Viridiplantae; phylum Streptophyta; class Magnoliopsida; order Ericales; family Sapotaceae; genus Sideroxylon; species Sideroxylon spinosum. The sequence goes on along the minus strand of QLOD02000016.1, from coordinate 17,049,906 downwards.
ACTGCAGGAGCCTTGAATACTCTTCTTCAGCAAGAGTTACAGTCTGTGGATGTTCACTAATAGTAGATGCAGCTATAGAAGGATTTAAAAAGGTTGCATGCACCATATGGGGGGTTTCTCAGGTATGCCCAAGAATACCTATATGTACATTAGGGTCGAGATCCTTTGTCTTGTTCTCCTCGTCCTCATCCATCCCCACCATGATCACTACGATTATTATGACTGTCATTATGAGGTGGGGGTGTATGACTAATAATTGTGGATTGAGAGGAATTTGAATGAACTAAAGAAACCCAAGATGTAGCTTGCATAACCCTTGAATAGGTCTTAGCAAATGAAAGTAGAGAAGCTCAACTAAGTATCTGAGTCTTTACTGACTCAAATTCAGGATCAAAGCCTGTAAGGAACCTAAGGACAACTATCTGCTCATGCTGCTTTTTCATCTCATGGATATCCATTGACAATGGTTGAATTGAGTTCAACTTCTTATAGACTTATTTTAGGGAAGCAAATTAATTTGTAACTGGTTTATCAGATTGTTGTAACTGGAAGAACTCATGAGATAAATCATACATACGGGTTAGGTCACTAGAGAATAACAGAAAGATATATTCCAAAATTTCCTTACAACTGTCCAAGTGGGTACACATATCAACAACATGATGTTCCATTGAATTCCATAAAAGACTAACAATATGGGCATCATTTTGAATTCATGTATCATTCTCATTTTTAGTTGAGGCTGGGGCTAACTCAGTTAGATGCTTGTGTCTGCCATAAACCGTAAAAGCAATCCTGACAATCTTAGACCATTGACTATAATTAGCCCCATTCAGTTTTCGTGTAGTCATCTGAAGAGACATGGCAGAATCAAGAGGTTTGGACTTCATTAGAACAATATCAGCTCTGAATTAACTTTGAAAACTTAAATAAACCAGAGGTAGACTTAACAAAGTTGACAGATGACTAGATTGATGAAGAAAATCTTATAGTTTGTCGATAATGAGCCCAGAATAGAAGATGAACAATACCACGAGGCTCGCCGAAAGAGGACGATCACACCGGAGAAAGAAGGAATAAGACAAACACATGCCAATGAGAGTGCTTTGAGTGGAGTTCACATGCCAATGTTTGATCTGCGCTTGTAGATCTGTGAACAATTTTCTGGCGATGGATCTTCAACGGTTGGACTCATCGGTAGTAGGCGACTTCTTTGGTATATGGGTTGAGACCAATGGATTGCCAGAATAGTATGGGTTGTGTTTCAGGTTGCCGACGATGACTTATTGTTCAGTTTCTTAACTCTCTTTATTATAATAATTATTATTATTTAGATAAAGATAAGGATCTCTGCTCTAGTATCATATAAATTAGAGATGGTTATACTCAATGGCTTGACTCCCAAATGGATCGTCTCTTATTGTTATTTATAATCATACACAATAAATACTTTACAAATAACCTAGGCTAGATACATTTTCTCTAAACTTAGGTACGTTACCTTTGTATATATAATTACTAGTGATACATGTACATGAATATACGTTAACATTCTTTTTACATAGTGCATTCAGTTTAAGATATAAATACCCTACATCGATATGATTTTATGATGGAAAAAAAAAAAGGAAGAAAAGAAAATCCTAAACCAATTCCTCTGTTCAGGTCTGTTTATAAAACTGTCCCAAACTGTGAAGCCTGCCGTCCCTTACAAAGATCCCCTGTAGAAGGGTTCTATTTAGCGGGTGACTTCACGAAACAGAAATATTTGGCTTCAATGGAAGGCGCTGTTCTGTCGGGGAAGCTTTGTGCACAAGCTATTATACAGGTAATTTCTCAAAGTTTGTTCTCTCTCTTTTTTTATTTTTATTTTATTTTTTGTTGTTGTTGTGAAAGAGTACTGTAATTTGATTAATTTGATGACATGCAGTCACCTAGTTGGTTTCCATTCTGAACTTTGAATTTCTTTAATTTTCAACACCAAATATTACATTTCTGGGCAAGATTTGGAAGCCTGTTTCTGTTAATGTAAAGAAATAAAAGGGTGACTAATTACATGCACCATGCTCACCCCTGCTGTATTGAACTACGCAGGACTATGAGTTGCTTGCTGCTCGGGAAAAGAGAGAGCAAGCTGAGGCAGTTGTGGCCTAAAAATCCATCCAAACTGCAGAAGGTTTAAATTTGAAACGTTACCCAGATCATATATAACTGAAAAATTAGGGTGGGAGCCTGCAGATATATACATGTTATTAAAGAAATTCAAAAAATGCTGCTTGGCTCGTATAGAAATTGATAATCTATGCTACAACAAACTCTTTTTGACAAGTGAAGCTCTCTACCAAATCATCATTGTTTTATTTATCATGCTTTATGTGTGCTTTTTGCTATAGACCATACAAAGGTAAAGTATATTTTCTTTTTAGAATTTTTTTTATCAGAAAATAGTTATCAATGCTATTTATGTAATAAAATGATTCTTTAGTGGGTTATGTTTTTTCAATAGTTATGGGCCTACATGCACGTCACATCATTTTGGTCCTATTCTTTGATAAAAGTTTTTACTTGAGCACTGAAGTTTTTTTAGCAAGAAAATGGTCTCTCTTCTTTTGCATGGTTGGAGTTTTAGGAGCTGGGCAATACATAAATGAAGATATGGTTGTATGCATAGATTTGCTTGTGGATTATAAGATCATAAGAATAGTCTTTGGCTCCTTGGAACATTCAAAAGTGTTTTCTTTTTTGGTTAAAAACGGTGGTTGCCTTTTGGTTGAACATGAATATGTAGAATTAAAGATGAGGAAGGATAAGAATGACAAACAAAGTGATTAACTATATATACCGGGGGTAAATTTACTTTTATTTCTCCTTTTGATACAATCAAATTATTCTCTTATAATTAAACTTTGATCTCATAACCTCTTCACGTTACGATCTAAGTAACAGTTAATTGAACAAAAAAATGTTAATTTTAAGAAATTTTTTTTTATCTTGCGCTTGAAAACAAAGTAAAGCCCTTATAATTCTCAAAATACGACTCGTGTATATTTAGAAATTCTAATGCAACCATTGCACGATCTCTCTGTCTCTCATACTCGAGGTTATTCCGTAAGAATAAGGAGTAAAAGATAGAATTGTTCATTTTTCAGAGAAGTACTAAAAATTAAAACGATCATTTATACTCTTCCATCTAGAGATGCACTGGTGGCGTGGTTTCTGAGCTTAAAAAATAGCACTATTAGATATGATTTTTAGGCCAAACAATTATTCTTTTTTGGCCATAGATTGTCAAAAATAATGTATTCCTTTTTATATATAATTCATAAATTTTATTGTACGATTAATTTTATTATCAATATTTAACCTATTAATATATTTCTATTTACTAAATATAATTTATAGTGTTATATATTTGTAACTTTTTTTTTTTTTTATAAACCTAGTTTCCCGCCACCTCAAAAGAAAAATTCTTACTTCATTTTTATCTCCATTGGTCGATAAGAATTAGAGTTGACAATTCAGATGTTTTACTATAATTTAGTTCCATTCTATGTAAAAAAAAAATAGAGTCGATAAGAATTAGAGTTAACAATTCAGATGTTTTACTATAATTTAGTTCCATCCTATGTAAAAAAAAAAAAAAAAAAACAGAGTCGATAAGAATTAGAGTTGACAATTCAGATTTTTTTACTGTAATTTAGTTCTATCCTATGTAAAAAAAAAATAGAGCCGAAGAGGAGCGGATTTTTTTTAACTGGGAGAATGGATGATTCCATTCCATAGTGATATTTTTAAAGTTAATGACAATTAAAATATAAATATATTTAGATTGTTAAATTTTACTTTAAACATTCAGAACTCAAGTCCACTGAACTAACAAATCGAGGCCACTAAACTAACAAATAGAGTGCTATCACCCCCAAAACATAATTCTATACTTCATCCACGACAACGCATTAATGGGCTTTAATTTTGAATCACTTCCCTGTTGTTGCGGAAACCCTGGATCACCTTTGGCAACACCCTGAGGTAATAACGACAAGCACGAACACAAGAAAACACACAATAGAAGAACACACGAATTTACGTGGTTCGGCAATTTGCCTACGTCCACAG
>QLOD02000016.1:17012358-17045690 GCA_003260245.2 Sideroxylon spinosum | reverse complement strand
TGAGAAAACCGATGTGGGATAGGAAAACCTACAAGACTAAGGAAAACCAATGTGAGATAGGAGCCACCACATTAACATTCCCCGTTATAGGATTGCTCAAATCTTGCTTATTAAGATCCTATACTTGATTTATAATGCGCTGATGAACTTGGGAATAACTTCTCTCGTTCTTAATTTCCATAGAAGAGTACCATCTTAACTTGAGATAATTTTAATAGTAGCTTTTGATACACTCTTAGACATACATACACTGTATTTGGATCAATCCCTAATTAATAGCCTAATTAAACTAACATACCAACCTCGCAAAGGGAATGTTCGTGGAAGATTAGGTCCGTGTAGTACCTACTCCTTTCATGTCTTCACATTATTGTTAATTCAATGTGTCACCTGCCCCCACCAATTATTAATTCACTACTCCCAACATTTTGGGATTCGCAGCTTTGGATTAATCTACTATAGTTTCAAAGATATATAAAAGAAAAGATAGAGATATATATGATATATATATAGATGGATGAATCTTCATCCTCTTGGAACACAGTTCACTCATGAACATTTTTACCACCGTGCACTGATACTGAACTTGTAAACTTTGCTTGAAATTCCAAAAAAGTATTACAAAATTTAAAAATTGGTTTTGAAGTGATGTAAAAAATGAAATGTGACAAATTTTGATTAAAAATAATTAAAAATTTGAACTTCCAAACAGAACTTTTGTAAAAAAACTCAAGCAAGTGCTTGTGACTCGTTTGTCCGCGTCATGAATTTTAACTTATGTTTGTCTTATTTTCACCGTACGTAATTTGTTTTTTTTTATTATTATGCTTTTTTTTATTTTTTAAAAAATGTAAGTAACATGTCAATAAGCTATCAAACAAAAAATATTTTTAATTAAAAAAAGTCACGTAAAATAAAAGGGTAAAAAAAAAAAAAAAAAAAAGCATTCTAGTTTAATTTAAGGGACCTAATTCAAAAAATGACATTAGTTCCACCACCTCCTTATCATGCCTCCCACTATTACAATAATTGATAAGATCACACTAGGAAGTTTTTAAAGATCACGGCTTTAGAAAAAAATGTGATAAAAATTTATAAGTTAAATTTTTTATCTTAGTCTAATTAAAAAACTTATTGAGATAAAAAGTTATTTTTAATATTTTCTATTTCAATTTCATTAAAACCAAGATTGTGTTTCATATATCTTACGTGTTTTTTTAAGAGAAAAAACGAGATAAAAGATCAGTAGAAACCATCTCTAGAAAAAAAATCGAGATAAAAAAATAAAGAAACCGAGATAAAAGAATAAAAGACAATATTATTGTTTCTTATCTATATCCCACTTAAACAACTTTGCCCATAACCACTTTATCTGATTTAAATTAGATTTCATAGATTTTATTCTAACTTTTATTAATTAATTTTAATTTTTAGATTAATGCTAACAAAATTTGCCGAATCAAATTTAAATAATACTAAATGCATATATAATCATTTTTTTACACTGAATATATAGGAATAACTTTCATAGTTTGTATGACTTATAATCAGGTAAATATTAAATATTTAATATTTAATAAATGTTTAGTATATCTTCAATACTAATTATGTTAAAAGTTACATTATTTTATTTTTTGTTGGAACTGATAAAAATTTGGAAATAAAAATAATAAAAAAAATTAAAAATATTTTTGTCTTTTTAGAACTAATTTTCAAATATAATCATTAAAAATATTTTTTATTACGAATCAATTCTTAAAATAGTTTTAAACTTATTGTTTGAACGATAATTTTTTAAAATTAAATCTAAAGATGGCCTAATTACTTTTAAAAATATAATACAGAATAAAAAAATATATATCATAAATAGTGAGTTATGATTAAATATGTACTATATGCAAGAATTAAAGAAAAATAAGAAAAAATTTAAGATCATTTTTAATTAAATATGATAGATATTTATAAATTTTTTTTCTATATATTGGTTATGATTTTAAATTATTGCAATAAATTAATGTAATTAAATTTTATTTATCATTTTTCCTGACCAGTTCATCGGGAAAAGTGTTATTTTTAGTGATCAATTGATCACTAAACGGGATAAAAATTTATTTATATATATTAATATGTAAAATATATTTGTAAATAATAGTTTGGATTAATGATTAACCATATTAACTTTCGAAGGAATGGCACAAGTTTGATTCTTAACATTAATAAAAAAATCTCAAATATATAAATAATCATGATAACAAGATGCCATATGGTGCTACGATAACATAATATTAGGTTGTTATGTGGATTTTTATTATTTTTAAATTAATCCATTTACCTATTTTTTTAGCATGATGATTTGTGTATATTTGATCACGATTTAAAAAAAAAAAAAAGAGATCAAAATTCATAAAAGATCACGTAAAATTTTTTTTCTCGGTTTTTACCATAAAAGATCACGCTTTTAGTATTGATTATTGTAAGTTTTCGATCACGGTGCCACATGGTGCCACGATGGCATAATAACAGGTTGTCATGAAGATTTTTATTATGTTAAAAATTAACCCATTAACTTATTTTTTTTTTTATCATTTGTGATCACGATTTTTCAAAAAAAGTGAGATCAAAATCCATAAAAGATCATACAAAATTTCTTTTCATTTTGATTTTTACTATAAGAAACGACTTACAATCTTACTGGGATCAATTACATTTTTGTGACCGATATAAAAAATGAAACACCACACTTAAAAACCGTCATAATTTTGTATTTTTACAGTAATCTCCAGAAATTATTATTCTGGACATCGGTATTGATTTTTGATGACCCATAATCACTCAGCCAATCTAAATTCGAAAATAGTATTAACAAGGTCAGTTTCGATAATTTTTATCTTTTCTGTCTATAACTGAAAATAGAAATATTATAAGTTACCCATGGAGGATAGACAACCTAAATATTCTTTTGTTAGATAATTTTGTTTGAATTCGAAGTCGAACGGACCAAATCTATGCAGATTGAGGTTGTCTGCTCAAGCCAGCGACAAATCAATCTTTTGATGACACCAAATCTGTCTGTCCGCGTGGTCAAATCTTCCCATCTAAAAAAAACTCATCAACATGGAACTTCTTGGAGTCAATGTTCATGTCCCGAGAATACGTAAATGTAGAGTGACGAAGCCACATGGAGGCAAGGAAGGTAAGTGACCCCTCCGAATTTCGGATATGAAATTATCAAAATATTTTTAAAATTTTAATGTTATTTAAAAAATTAAATTAATTTAAAATTAAGGTGTTTAAATTTTATGTAAAAATTAAAGTTAACTTAAAATTTTCAAACATATAAAAAAGTGTATAAGAGTCAAATCTTAGTATTTTTTATAAAATAAAATATATTCTCCCATCATATTATTAAATACTTCTGTGCATAACATAAAAAATATAACATAATAAAGTATATAAATAATAAAACTTAATAATAATTATTTTTTTTATAACAAGAGACATTCCTAAATCTTAGGTTTTACGATAAGTTGAACCATTAAACTGTGAAAAATATATTTACTTGTTTAACGTCCAATAGTAATTTTATCTCTCCCCTAAAAAATAATATTATTTCTCCTCTACACTTTAATCCCAACATAATTCGTTAATTTTTTTTCGTTACTTTCTTATTGGATATTTAGTATCCGGTGTCCGGTACCTTTCACTCTTCTTGAATACTTAGTATCCGGTGCCCAATATCCCCTTATTGAAACTCTTAAATCCACCCGTGTATCCATGGATGCGTGCATGATGCTCACAAAAGACCATCCACCTACTGAATCCTATCGTGAATTCTACTTCTTATGTAAGATTTGAATTGTACAATTACAGCTGAGTGACGGTACATGGATTGACCCATCGAATAGTATATGGATGAAAGAGAGAGAAACAAAAATATATATGGAATTAAAGTCCACAAGTGCTATAACTTATTCTTTAATTTGAAGCATTGAAAATTTCCATCATAATGTTTGAAAAAAAAAAAGATATTATCAAAATGGTGTGAAAGTGGTTGTTATATATATTCTAACAATCAACACTTTTAACTATTATAATTTTTATCGTTAATTAAAAGTTTCTTTTTAATTGATATAAATATTACTGACCAAACATAATTTGATCGTCGGTTAATCAACAGATGTTAGTAACAGAAGGCCTAAATAACTAAAAACATATTTAGTTATTAAATATATCTTCATTAATTAACTAAAATTTTTTCACTAAAGGATATACTTTTAACAATCATTTTATATATTAAATTGGTAAGTATAAATTTATGACATATCGTTCTAATATCATTTTTGTGATTACACAATATTAATTGCCTATAGTAAATGTATATTTGTCGAGATAATTTAGAATTTTGTGTCAGCCATTCTACCACATCTAAGGAACTAATCTATTCTTAATTTGCTATGATCCAAATATATATATTGTTTGATCAATTTACACATACACGTGAATTTGAGAGCAAACAATTAAGAGATCAACACACAAATATACGTGGTTCTTAAAAAATTTGAGTACATCCATGGGACTGAGAGTTATTTCTCATTAATCACGAGATTATATAGAAAGTATTTATAATTGTTTCTACTCCTAACCCTAATAAAATTATATGATCTGATTCCTATAATGCCATTACTATATCAAAGGAAACAACTTTCGGGCCTATGGCCCAACCCACTCAACATTAAATCTGAGATGAAGGCGTAATGCTTCGCTCCGCTTCACATTTGTCCCTTTTCCTAAAACTTAGTTTCTCGAGTCACAAGTACCAACATATATATATATATATATAGAATTAAGTTTAGTGGCACTAATCAAGGGAAGTTCGTATTGATGTGCGGGAGATAGATAGTTGGGAATGCGGGCCACGGTAGAACCAACCAACAGCTTGTTCCCTGTGTTCCTTCTGTTGCCTTGTCCTCATTGTACAACTCTCCTCTGCTCATGTCTGTTTCCCCACTTTTCTAATCTTCTTGCGTTAGTAAACAATCATCCCTTTTTTTTGACACTTCCTACACTATACACACACATACGTACACAATCCACAAAAATCCAAACCCACGTACGCCCACCTCCCTCCTTTCTTAATAAAACAATTTTATTAATTAATTAGCTACACCTTTCCGTGCAAATCCGGCCCTCATTTTTCAAAACCCACCATGTTCATTGTCTCTCCGGATATCTTAAAATCCCACCTTTGTGGTCCCACTCAGCCCTTCTTAAGTTCTTAGCATAAATACATTATACATGACTCCACCTCCCCTACTGTGGTGTAGCTCAAAATTGAGTTTTTTTTTTTTCCCATAGCATTCATTTTTTTTCCTTCTTTCTTCTTCCTAATCTCTCTGAAAAGCTTTCATATATATATAAATATATATATATATATATAGATTCAGTAGGTAACAAAGCATCATGACCATGGCTGAGTTGATGAAGACTACTACTACTGCTTCAAAGAGAAAGGGTACTGGTGGGTTCAAAAGGAAGTGTGGTTCCTTGGTTAAGGAGCAACGAGCCCGAATTTACATCCTTAGACGCTGCGCCACTATGCTTCTCTGCTGGTACATTCATGGCGACCATGAATAGTCCCTCCCTCCATTACTCCCAATCCCAACCTTTTTAATATCCTTATTTCTTTTCATTCTCGTCAAATTAAGGCAGAAAGTAAGATCTCTGCCAATGAGAATGCCATTAGCCACCACAACCAATTCCTCTCCTTTCCTTCTACTCTCTTGTTTGTTGGCTTTGTCCATTAGATGGTCCGGTTTGAATGTATGGGCCGGGCTGTGTTGTTTGGCCACTTCCTCCCCCCCTCTTTTAGGTGTCCTCCATTTATATATATATATATATGTATGTATTTTTGACCTAGCTAATCGGTGACTCACCGTTAACTGGGTTTAATTTTGGGCACGTCCAAGGGGCTTATTGGCTGCTTTCTGTCCCTTCTTTGAAAAGTCAGGCATTAACCAAGCAAGAACAAGCTGAGGCTGATAGGGTTTCATAAAATCCTCAGTTGTTTACTATTGCTTAATTAGAATTATAGCTTTTCTTTTCGCAGGGTTCGACAATATGCAAGGACTCTCTCTCTTTAAGTATATTTTCTTCTCTTATTTAATAATTAATTAATTCCCCCCATCCTCGATCAAGTGTATCGTCATCAATCAAATTAAAATGTAATAATTTATATTTGGACGGCGTTGATATACCTTTACATGCATGGATTCTATATCTAGTGTTTTTTATTTACTGGCATGCTTGTTAATTACTTATTGATAATATAATTTTATAGTCGAAAGTCGAAACAAGAAGATAAAGTTATGAAGAGAGCGCGATATAATAATGAAAGTTTATGATAAGTAAGAGCAGAACTAAATAGATGAAATATAAATTAATGTAGCAGTAATCAGAATATAAATAAAGAAAAATATAGTGTTCAATGAACAAAAATGACTTAAAAAGGTTATTAATTTTGATGTTTAAATATGATTATACGAGCGGGCAGAGAGAACTCATAGAATTAATTAATTAAAGTGGTTAGACTAAGTAGAAAAATCTATCAAATGTTTTATGTGCACGTCGTACATCTTTATAAGGTTAAATGAAAGTTTTTTATAGGAGAACATTTTAATAAAGTGAATGCAGGCCATAAAAAAATGTTAAAATACGTGTGTAGTAAAAGGGGGAAAAAAAAAAAAAAAAGAAGAACTAAAAATAATTAGAATCACGAGGCAGTAGAAACATTACAAGTTTAATATAAATTAAAGGAAAAATAATTAAGATGATTAAGTGTATAAATTTGCCAATTAAGTGGAGTACTAGCTGCCATGCAAACAAAAATGGGGGATGTTTAGCAACCTTGGCGACAATTCGATATGAATGTTTGAATTAAAATTTAATGATTCGAACATATTTACATATTTTAATAATCATATTCACCAACACCTCCTCAAGGATAGTTCAGCAGCTGTTCCATGTATAATGAATGAACTCTCAACCTTTCATATCATTGATCATTTTCTCTAGGAGTAGTAAGCACACGATGAAATAGGGGGAGTGGATCACATTTCTTAATTATATTCAAATTTAAATTAAAAATTTATTAATATTTTTAAACCTTTAAATTTTAATCCAATGGGTAAGTTGCCATTTAATTGATGTCAAATTTGATGTCAATTTTCATAAGTTCTGCAAACAATTGACACAAAGTAAAAAAGATTACATGTATATTAAAACTAATTAACTTGGATAAAAATAATAGATAAAAACATTATTTAAAATAATTTAATCGGACAATAATAATGCTTAAGGCTCAGTTTTGGATGCAAAATTAAAATTTTAGGTTTTTTATATTCAAAACAAGATTTGTCCTCTTTAGATTACAAATATACGCTCTTAAGCATTGATTTTTACATACATGAAAAGAGTAAAATTGATTATTTAAATCTCCATTTGTGCAAAAGTGAAAAAAAATTAAGTTTTTTGATTGTTTTTCGAAACACAACCTAAGTCTTAGGAGAAAGAGGGAGAGGGAGAGGGAGAGGGAGGGAGGGAAGGACATCATCAAGTTAGGATCCAAGCAATGGAATTCAGATAGGTTAATTATGGTTTCGTATGGAGTTACAATTTTTTTCAAAACATTTTTATAAAATTTTTTAAAATTTCTAAAATTTTACTTATATTAATTTTTAAAAGTTTTTAGAACTCTAAGCCTCCCTCCCTGCCACAAGAAGTCGTTCTCAGCTAATAATTTTTTACATGCATGTATGCATGATAATAGAATTATGTATCAGTCTGAATGCGTGAGCTCGAAGCTCTTTAGATAACACTGTAATTAATAGATCACGGGTCAGCTCAGGCAAGTTTGAAGGGTACTTCTCGTGCTTTATTACATACATAGCGACCATGAATAGTCCCTCCCTCCATTACTCCCAACTCCACCTCACCTCCTCCCACCCTAATCCGAACCTTTTTATTATCTTTTTTTTTCTTTTTTTCTTTCTTGGGTTAATTTCACCCAGGACTCTATAGTTTGGGTTTTGAACATATACATCCTAGCTACAAGTTTTATAAATATATCCTAGATCCTGTGGTTTCAATTTTGTATACTTCGATCTCATAGGTTTCATAAATGTGCACCTAGATCCTCTGTGGTTTCTGTTTTGTACACTTAGGTCCCATAAGTTTCATAAATATGCACCTGGACTCCCTAAAATTTGTTCTATATTCACTTGGACCCATTTTGTTACATTTTTCTTATTTAAAAATTAAATTTTGACTAATTCAGTACTATAAAATTACCTTTATACCCTTAAAATTAATAGAAGTAATATTTATATTATGATATGTTGTATATTTTTTATAAAATTACAATATAATTAATTTATTAAAAATTTTTATGAATCTTTTATGAAAGTACTAATATAACAAAGGTTCATAAAAAAATTAATAAATTAATTATAATATAATTTTTATATAAAAATATACACCATATTATAATATAAATATTACTTTTATTAATATAAGAGTATAAACGTAATTTTATAGTGTTAAATTGATTAAAAATTAATTTTTAAATAATAAAAATCTAACAGAGTTGGTCTATGTGAATGAAAAACAAACCTTAGGAAATTTAGGAGTATATTTATGAAACCTGTGAAATTTAAGTGTATAAAATTAAAACAACATATAGCCTATATGTACATTTATAAAACTCGTAGGATATAAGTGTACAATTTGAAACTACTAGGAGAAATTAACCCTTCTTTCGTTTCATTCTCAAAAGGCAGAAGTAAGATCTGCCAATAAGAATGCAACACGCTACCCGATTCAATTCCTTTCTTTTTCTCTTCTCTTGTTTGTTGGCTTTGTCCATTAGACATTCCGGTTTGATTGTATTGGCCGGGCTGGCTTGTTTGGCCACTCTTTCCTCTCTCTTTTAGGTGTCCTCCATATGTATATAATTACATTTTTTGACCTAGCTAATAGGTGACTCACCGTTAATTGGGTTTAGTTTTGTGCAAGTCCAAGAGGCTTATTGGCTGCTTTCTACTGTCCCTCCTTTGAAAAGCCCGGCATTAACCAAGCAAGAACAAGATGAGGCTGACAGGGGGTTCATAAAATCCTCAATTATTTAATATTGCTTAATTAGAATTACAGCTTTTCTTTTCGCTGGATTTGATCATATTCAAGGACTCTCTCTCTCTCTCTCTCTCTCTTTCTCTGTGTATATTTTATCTTTAATTAATAATTAATTAATTTCCCCCCTCTTCAATCAAGTGTATCGTGATCAATCAAATTGAAAATGTTATAATTTATATTTGGATGGGGTTGCTATACTTTTACATATACAGATTAATGCATAGTTCGTCAAGGGAAAAAGAAAATTAAAATTACTTCTTTAGTTTGGTTTATGGTAAAAATTACAAAATAAAATGCATTGAGTTTGAGAAATTAAAAATATATTAATGAATACATTTTATTTTCTTATAATTTCTAATCAACTCATAATTAAGAACATGCATATGCATTTAAAATTTTATATTAATTTTCTTCCGTTTTTTTTTTTTTTTTTTTAAACTTTCTTTTCTGCTCGATTGATCACCAAAATTTTTAATCCATATACACACCATCAGTTTGGGACTAACTAATATAAAGTTATTGATTAGGTAGCTCTCATGTGTCTTAATTATCTGGTTGTTTTATCCACCATATTGCCAGAATAGAATCAAATTGATCATATTTTGGTTTTACCAATAGGATTCTATAGTTGGTGGTGTTTCATTTGCCGCGATGCTTCTTATTTACTGATGAGATAATTTTATAATCGAAACAAAAATATATAAGTTAAAATTATGAAGAGAAAGCATTATAATAACGAAATTTTATGACAAGCAGTTACAGACTTAGAAATTTGAATTAGCATATGTCAAAATCATAAATAAAATTTTAAATTCCAAGTAAATGCATAAAATAGAAAATATTATACATTGATATTAAATGTTTCTTACAAAAAATAATCTTCAAATTAATAAAATAAGTTACAACAATTCATTTCATTTTTTTCATATTCTAAAAATGTTACAATTTTTTTTTTCTTTTATAAAAATAGAATGACTATTTTTATTTCTTTATTTGATTATCAATTTAAGTAATGTTAGAATAAATTAATATTAATTTAAACTTACTTAAAATAAACTCAAATAAATTTTTTTTTTTAAAGTAGAGTGGAATATAGATAGAGATAACAATATTTGACATAACTCGAACAAGACACAACCTATATAAGGAGTTACTAAGAGAAATTAAAGTATGATACAACATAAATATATAAAACTAAAACTGATACGACTTAATATAGTTTGACTTGATTATAAAATAAATTAATTATTAAATATACTCATTAAATTTTAAAATATTTTAGCATGTATACACAAGCATGATGATACATTATAATGTTTTTTTTTTTTTATGTAAATCTAAGTGTGGGCAGTGGCCCACCCTCGGTATAGAGTCGATCCGCCATTGATGATAAGTGTTAGTGTCTTTGTGATTGGCAATTCCTTTATTTGTAACTTGGACTAAGTTAGTTTCTTAGAAAATTTCACAAGTTGGTATAAATAGTTCACTAATACAAGCCAAAGTATGTTAGCGCTCATGAACTTTCCTTGTCACCTGGAACACATTGGATTTTTGTCCAAAATGTGTCCAGTCTGCCTTGTAAGCATAAGAAGAGAAGTTCTTACCTAAGAGCTACTCCTGTTGTCGCATAGGATTTTTTAAAAACACCCAAATGATTGTTTGATCCTTTTTCTTTGATGTTAAAAGTAAAAATCTTTTCCCAATCCTAAGCTTTTTCACCTACACACCATCTCCCTATTGCTTTGAGCAAAAATATGAGAGGATGACGATGTGCTAAGGTAGTTATTGGTGGTGACTTCGTTTCGGACTTTTGGCAAAGATCTTTTTATCTCTAGCTCAGATTTGTGGTGTGTTATTAGACTAGGGAGCTTCTTCTTCATTGAATAAAGGTTAATTTATTCACGGATTGAGGTGAGTTACAGTAGTGTCTAAAAAGAAAAGTTAGGAAGTATTGTACACAAGTAGATCAATGGATTTTTGGTTGGAGAAACTTGTAATACTTTCCTTTAGATAGCTTGTAACCTCTTTCTATATAGTGAAGATTTCTCGTTTGATCTACTCAAGGATCCGGGGTTGTTTCTATTTTGATTTCAAATGAGTTTTTACTCATGTTAACAAATTCTTGTGTATTTGTGGTTGATGCTTGTGTAAAGCTAATGTTTACTCATGGACGGCTATTAGTTTATCGATGTACTACTGAATTTGAATACTTGGAACTGTTTGGGACTTTCAATAGGTATTAGAGCCCTGGGTGCTTTTTGTTTCTATTTTAGACTTTTTATCTAATAGTAGATCCAACAAGTTTCTATGAATAATCAAAAGAAAGGTTCGTCAACTGTGAGGCCTCCATTTCTTAATGGTTCTAACTATCACTCTTGGAAAGCAAGGATGAGAACATTTCTTAAATCTATTAATGAACAGATCTGGGACTCAATTACAAATGGAAGGAGACTCCCCAATGTGAGTGATACAGATCTCACGCCTAAGCCTAAGAGAGACTAGATTATCGGTGATAAAGAAGCTACTGGATGTAAAAGTAAAGCCTTAAATGCAATCTCCTGTAGTGTCTCTCACTATGAGGTTGCAAAAGAAAAATAGGATATTTTGCAAGTCACTTATGAGGTTACTACCACTGTTAAAATAGCTAAGTTGCAACGATTGACAACCAGCTTTAGAGTTATTGGAATGGTTGAAAATGAGACTTTTGATTAGTTCTATATCAAGTTAAGTGACATTGTAAACTCTTCTATTAACTTGGGTGAAACCATCTCTCAATCCAAGATAGTTCAGAAAATTTTACAATCTGTACCTAAGAGATTTCAACCCAAGGTAACAGTTATAGAGAAATCAAAGAGGTGGACTAAATGAAGGTTGAGGAATTGGTCGGTGTCACGATCAGATCCATACGCCGGGGTCGACAAATGCAGATTGTGAGTCTTTATTGTGACATAGTGCGTCCGAGATCACCAGAATGTGAAAAGGTATGTTTTGTTTTGAAATAGGACCTTGATTACAAAGACTAGGGTGTGTCGAGGAAACTGAGTTTTGGTTTAAGTTAAAAAATTCTTTGATTATGTTTCTAAAATTATAATAAATGGCATTCTTTAATGACTCTCTACTAGTCTGTGCAATCAAAGAAAATGGGTCCGTGGGTTCGACTGCGCACGGAAACTGTTACGCATAAATACCTAGGGATATTTAAAGTCCCTTCCTGCTCTTGGCAATCATAATCTCATAATATAATACTCCGATTTATGCTCCTTGTAAAAGGTGAATTGATGACTTGTTGTTTATTCTTTGCTCTTTATTTGTTGTTGAGTCCATATTTTACAACTGATTTTCGGAAGGATGCTTCATTATTTGGTTGTTGATGATCCTTCACTTTATAACAAATCTTGCTAACAATTGTGCCCAGCCTTATGGGTTTTACATTGTGCAGTTTTACCGTGGTAATGTCAAAATCATTATTGGGTGCTTATAAGACGTGTGACCTTATGGTCACGGGCTTGAGTCATGGAAACAGCCTCCTGTAATGCAGGATAAGACCGTGTACAATAGGCCCAATGTGGTCCGACCCTTCCCCGAACCCCATATAGGTAGGAGCTTCATGCACCGAGCTGCCCTTTTTATAAGATGTGTAATACCATGCGCACGATCCTAAGGTTTTTGATTTTGAAAATGTTTAAGTTTTGAAAATTTTGAAAACTGGAGAAGATGCTATTATGTGGATTTGGTTTGTGAATCAAAGTCACATGCAATTAATTAATAAAATGTGCAATGTTCTTCCAAAATTTGGTTATGCATGAATAAATGATTTTAAATTAAAGAATCTAATATATACTGGTCAAAATATGATCTAAATGTCAGAGATAAAAATGATTTGATTTTTGTACAAAATGTGTGACTCATTAATGTGGTAGAATGACTACTTAAGCACTTTTTTTTTTTTTTTGAAATCTTCTTTCTTGTAAATGATCTTACTGATGAAATGTTTAATAAGGTATTAACCATGTTTGCAATTTTATCAAAAGATCTAGTCACTGAGTGTGTTTTCTATTCCTTTTGAGGGCTTCTTTGCTTTAAGAGCTTTTAGGTTAATAGACCATTATTAATTGACAAGGTTTTGGTGAATTTGACAGAAAGAATTGCCCCTAACTTATAAAAGCTCTCAGACTAGATGACCATTGTCAATCGAAGAGGTCTTTATTTTTGGTTGTAATGTAAGATTAATGTCAGGATCTAAAAAAATGGGGGTAAGGAATATACAAGCTCAAAATCATATTTCTACTTGGGTAAAATTTACTGAGGATCATCTACAAGGTCTTGTATTGGAGCATTCATCCTTTGCCTTGAGAATCTTCCTTCTGCCCTAGGGAGTACTTCGAGTGCCTTCAATGGTTATATTTGGACAAAGCTATCAATCTCAATCCGAAAGGTCTTTATTTTAGGCTGTAATGTAGGCCAATGGTTAGGGTTATAGAAATAAAAGATATTAAAGGCTCAAATTATACACATAGGGTTGTGACAAACCAAGGTCGTCTGATTCGTCATTTGATGAGCAAATGTACTTAGTTGTCGATAATGTTCGAGAGTTAGAACTTAATCATCGCTTGCTTTCTTCCCCTCAAAGGTTTTGAGTCTTTGATGATGTTTATGTTTTTGTTTTTTCATTGACTCTGATTTCTACTTGATTTCGTTCTTTGGACTCCAAGTTCTTTTTTTTTTTTTTTGGTTGAGATTCTTGAATCTTTGATGTTCTTGATATACTTGGACCTTAATTTCCACTCAATTTTGTCCTTTGGACTCTAATTTTTTTTTTTTATGATCGACTCTAGCTTATTACACGATTTCATCCTTTAGACTCCGGGCTTCTTTTTTTTTTTTTTTTTTATCTTGGATCTGGCTATGTCTTGTTTTTTTTCATTTCCCCAGTGTAGGGGACTACCTTTAGGGGTTTATTATGGAAGAATATGGACCGGCTCAAAGTGCTTTGCAAGGGATAATTGACCTAGTTCTAAAGATAGTAAAAATCAATGCCTCTCGTCATCTTGAATTTGATTACTTTGTTCAAATATAACACCTCGGGTTACTCTAATGCTTCTTCTTAAATTGTGTTGATTTTTCCAGATGAGATGACAACTTGTGATGATGAGGGATGCCCCTGATGTCTGAACCGCCCTACTTGCCTACCCCAATGTGGGGGATGATCCTAGATAGGGTAAAATGAAAAAAAAAAGTATGAATCTGATTGATTTTTTTTTTTTTTTGGGCTCGAAGGGCTTGACTATGGATGATCTTAAATCTATTCGAGATAACTGAAATGATTACTTTGGAGACTTAGAATTTTGAGCTCCTAATATTACTAAGGGCAAAAGTTTGACCTTTGTTTTTTCTTTTTCTTTTCAAAATTTGAGTACCGCTTGTCATTTTGAGTTTTAGTCTATTAATCTGTCAAGCTCTAGATATTGACAACCAATTTTAGGAATTAGAAAATATTCTCAATGGTTTGATTTCTTGAAGATGGTGATCGATCCTAATTTGGTTGTCTACGTATCTCGGTGATCCGAGCATCAGGTCGTCCGTAGTTTTGGCGAAAATTGGGATTACCTGAATGAACACTTGAAGTGCAAGTGATTCAGTTGTGTTAAAATGTGTTAATGCTTAGCAGTGATTCTAACAAACTAGTTTGTCACAAAAAAAAGGTTTGATGAAGAATGATTGCATGTTTTGAAAAGTTTGAAAATTCTATACGAATTTCGTGGATGCAGACTCCAAATTGCACGAGGGTATGATGTTTATTTTTTTGTTACAAAAATGAAAGATAAAATATCAGGTTAGCACAATTGAAAGAAATGGGTATCAACTTAGCACGACAATGAATTGACTAAGTGATATGACATTACTTCAACTAACAGAATGATGCGACTGTGAAATGAGATTTTGTAAGGGGTGGAAGGTACTTTAGGGTACCTTTAACTGTTAGATGAGTTCGAGGGGGAATGCCCTTAGCCAAAAGCATTTTCAAAGTGTAAGTACAGTGTATGTAGTGTGATTGTGTTAAAAACTATAAATTAATGAAATGTGTCTGTTGTCATATTACTGTCTCTAAAATTTTTTATTTTAGAAAAATAAATGAAATAAAAAAAAATAACATAGACATTAGAATTTGAAAAGGAAAGTAAAAATTTCAGGCTCCTCCAAGCCCTTTTCACTTATGCTTGAAGGCTCTGATTGTTCTGCTAGAGGTTAAGAGATTACAAATTCGGGCATATGAGATATGCCAGAGTTGGCTATTTGATGAATGGGGTATTGAAGGTTGGATGGAAGAATTGCCATTCCTAGAATGATAGCTGATAAGGTCTCAAAGAATGATGGAATAGGTTTGTTTGGCAGACCACTAGCAGTAAAGATGGTCAGGCTTGGACAGATGTTAAAAGTGGTACTGGAGGTGAAGTTGATGTTCAAGGCTGGGACTGGTCGTACTTGACTTGTTCCTTCTGATGTAACTACGATAGGTGCTTGAGTTTTGACAATGTTGAATGCTTCAGATGAAGATGTTATGTCTCTAGCGTTGATAGAGGAGTGTTGCAAATGATGAGCAGAGCGAATGGTAGCGATGGTACCTATTATAAAAATGAACGTTTAAAAATGATTTTGAATGAAAATTGCTTTGATTTTGTTTGTGGGGTCATCCTCATTGGTGATGGAAGAAATGATAATGTGATTTGAAGTGAATGCAAAGAGATTGTCACTGGAACCTTTATTTATTAACTTTTCCCATTCAAAGTTGTCATTGGAAGAATAATTGAATTCAATTGAAATAAGTGATACCTTTACATTTGAGAATAAAATAAAAATCCTATCTACTCTTCGAGTTTTCGAATCTTCATTCTTGATCTTTGATTATTTGGTTAGCTAGCTGCTGGATAGAATATCCTCTTTATTTGAATAGATGCCCCTTATTGACCCGATTGAGTTTTTATATATGCATATTCTAGTTCAAAATTTACGAAAATTTTGGCATAGTTTCAGGTTGAAACTTTGATGAATTTCAAGCGTAAAATTTTTATCGAAAATCCTGTCTTAAATCCGGTGAAGTTTCGATTTGAAGCCATTGCAGATTTTTGGGTAACGTTTTGACAAAACTGTAAATCTAGACAGAAATTTGGAGAAACCCTAACTTGGAATTTTATCCCAAATCGGGTAGAGTTTCGAGTTAAAACTACAACTGGATTTGGAGATGAAAACTCTAAGGAGCGTTTTTTGGAGATTTCTAACTAGGTGTGAAGATTATGTTAAATCTCTAACTCAAATCCGACAGAGTTTCAGGTCAAAACTGTTGACATTTTTTAGGTAAGATTTGACAATATTTGGGTTTAAACTAAGATATGCATTGATTTTGACTCTGTGGATAAATACAGGACAAACTTGAACTTGAGTGACAACCTCTTTATTTAAAAATAGGTGAACTTTAGTGATTCACAATGTATCTATGAATGGTCTATTTGGGACATGGTCCCTTAGACAAGAATGGGTAGGCTTTATTACTATATAGAGACAATATTGAGTTGTCTCTTCTATTGTGTATGAATAAATGTTGTATGCAAATACAATGAACAAACAAGTTAGCACTGTCTTCTCTAGTGTTCCTATAGAAATTGAATTCTGTGAAGCTCTAACCTATGGCTTGACTATATGTGATATGAGGTTCACGACTTGACTTAATGCTTCCTAAAAAGGTTAATAGCCACTAGATCTTCAAACCCCTAGTTCCTTAAAGAAAACCTTCTCGGGGTGGTGGTCCAACCGAGAAAAGGTTCGATGCTCTTGTCAGGTAGACTGCATACACAACCATATCCTGGAGGGACCTACTGACTTCTCTCAACTAACTAAAAGTTATTAATGGGATATGTAGAATATCTTAATGATGTGCACAATGTGTGATTTAGGAGACACGGGGTTTATGACAGATAAAGAAAGTAATAAAGCTTTTACCCTGTTTATTTGTACGCCTAGCAAAACAAATCAAGATATACACATGCACGTAGTTTTTTTACAGTTAAATGGGTTAGTTACACACAATATAAATGTAATAGTAAAATGTATGCATTATAGTGAAAAATTCCTAATCGAAATGAGATGCATGCTTTGATTAGATAAATCAGAGATTATGGAGTGAAATAGCGACTGTGACGAAGGGAAACATGGTTGAAACCTCGAAGCAAGAGATAAATCTCCAGTGGAGTCGCTAGTTGTCACGACCGGACCAGTGCACCAAGGTCGACGAGCATTGGTCGTGAGTCTTTGTTACGACATGGTGCATCCGAGATCGCCCAAATATGAAAAAGAATGTTTTGTTTTGAAATAGGACCTTGACTACAGAGACTAAGAGTCACTACCTAATACTTTCAAATCGGGTGCATCGAGGTACCTAAGTTTTGGTTTAAGTTAAAAAAGTACTTTGATTTATGTTTTTGCAATTATGATAAATAACCCTTTTTAATGACTCTTAACAAGTTTATGCAATCAGAGAAAATGGGTCCAGGGGTTCGACTATAAATAGAAACCATTATGCCTGGATACCTAGGGATATCCAGAGTCATTTTTCCACTCTTTGCAGTCATAATCTCATAATATAATACTCTGGTTTACAATGTTCAATGTATACAACTCATGAATGATAATGATATATGAAATACGAGGTGACCGAGCATAGTTCGTGTATGCGTAAGTGAAATACTTGCCTATATAGTAGTGATGTATCCTAGGGGGTTCTACATGTTGGTTTGAATCTAAATACAAGTTAAAGATTAAGGTGTGAGGACTTATGTAGTCCTTATGCAAGAGTGTGTACGTACACTGAGAATTAAAAAAACAAATGGTCTTTGGAGACTAGGATTGCCGAACTCAATTTATGTGCTCGAACTGCCTACGTACCCTGTGAAGGGATTAAGTCAATGTAGTTGTACAAGGTAAAAGGTGCCTATAGATATAGGATGGTCTATAGAGATGGGGGTGACCGAACTCAAGCTATCTGCTTAAGTTGCCTACATGCCTATGACAAAATCAAGTCTACGTAACTCTTGCAAAAGGTAAACTGATGAAAGGAGCATAAGCTTCAGATGATGAGATAGTAGACGTCTGCTACCTAACTATGAAAAATAAAAGTATAAACAATAGGAGTATAAACTACACATGGATGAAAAAAATACAAACGCCAATAGTATAAACTCCACATGCGTAAATGGAAGACAGTCACCAAAGGTGACAAAAGTACAAACTCCACATGGGTGTAGGAAAAATAGACACCAAGAGTATAAGACTCCACAAAGGTGAATGGAATACAGACACCAAGAGCATAAGACTCCACACAGGTGTAAGAAAGAACAGACACCAAGAATACAAGACTCCAAATAGATTTAAAAGAGAACAAACATCAGGAGTATAACCTCTATATGAGTGTAAAGAGTAGTCAGTATTTGGGGCTAAACTAAAAAAATGGACTCTACTCTGATGAGGAACTCAACTTCCAAGGATACGCTCAGTGCAGGTGAATGAATATCTATCATTTGGCAAGGGAGTTTAGCTCAAATTGAGAACCTAACTCCTCGTGGTAATGGTCAAATCTACGTGGGGGGCTTAAGGGCCTAATGTGATTAGAGTGAATATCCACCATTTAGGAAATAAACTCAGCTCAACACAAAAGTTCAGTTCCCAGTAATGGTAGTAATGCATTTGATATGATCAAGTATGCTATTGATATGTTGAATATGATCACAATTTAAATGGCAGTTCAAATATGCATGTCAGGTATATCTAAGGGAAGTCATGACTTAGAAACCAATGGTTTAACTAGTTCTAAGTCATTCTTAGTTTCTGGAGCCTTGCTCATTCATGGTGAATGCTCTGGATTGATAAGCATTTGTTTTCTAATCTTTGTCAACCCTTGTGGGTTTGTGCTTGCATGTTTAAATGTGT
The DNA here is from genome assembly GCA_003260245.2 of Sideroxylon spinosum. Taxonomy (NCBI): domain Eukaryota; kingdom Viridiplantae; phylum Streptophyta; class Magnoliopsida; order Ericales; family Sapotaceae; genus Sideroxylon; species Sideroxylon spinosum. Next base: position 17,026,526 of record QLOD02000016.1, on the reverse strand, counting down.
CCTAGCATGTCAAGGTATGTGTCGATATGTCAAAATATGATGCGTGGCACGTCAGAGTATGTATTAGCATGGTAAATGATGATCTAGTTATCTTCGATACTCGGTAAGGAATCATAGCACATGGACAGTTATCTTTGGTGAAACCTCCCACGATTCCTTCACATGCTTTTGTCTTATGGCATAGCATAGCAACACGATATGTGAGCATGGTAAATGATATCTTGACATGTTTATATCATGATGTGAGAAGATAAGAGAGCATGGTAACATGGTATAACATGATCAAGGCATGGCATAGCATAGCATAGCATAGCATAGCAAGGCATATGAACATGGAGGAAGATGATAACATCATGGTATAACATAATAAGGATGGCATGGGATGGTAAACATAAGATCTAGCATGGTATGACATGACATGGTGTGGTAAAACATGGCACGGTTGTGATATTATGACATGGTTAGCATGGTAGAATGATATTTAGAACTTTACAAAATTATCTCGGGCAATTATGGTTTAGAACTTTACAAAATTATCTCAGGTAATTATGGTCAATATCATATATGGGGCATAACTCGGACTTGATTTTTATGACCCGGATACCTTTCATTGACAAAGAATTATAGCTACATAATTAAAACAAATTCTATTCTAATTATGTAAGTAAAATTGAATTGGAAGAATAAAAAATTTTTACAAAGAGAAAATTATACTGAACTTTGAACTCTAGAGAGAGAAGGCTTGGAATTACTCCCGAACCACATTGGAAATACCTAGAAAAGCCAAATATATGAGAGGGAAAGAGGGGCCGGCCAAGTGGGCCAGAGAGGGAGAGAGGGCTGACTTTTCAGAAAGTAGATGAGGCCAAATGAAGGATGAGAAAAATGGATGGGAAGGCCCCTTATTTATAGACTTTTTGGTACCAAGATATTGTATATTAGGTTAATCAAATAACTTGACATAACCTAATAATCAAATAAGTTGGAATGATAAAGAAACCAATATGTTTTACTAGACAAGTTTTACTAACTTATTTGTTAAACAAAATTGGTAAAAAAGTTTGAAAAACAAAATAGACAAAGAAATTTGCAAAACAAAACTATCAAACAAATTCGAAATAGTAGGAAAACGAAATTTTTTGTTAAACAAACTTGGCAAACTTATTTGTTAACTTAGATGATCAAACTAATTTAAATAACATGTTAGGCAAGTAAATTTCTAGATTAAAATAAGGAAATGACTGCCTTTAGAAATTACATTTCAAAATACCCCCAAGTGCAAGAGTGTGCAATGTAGTTTTAACTCGATGAGAATGAGGTCGAACCCATAAGGAACCTACTGTTTTAATTTCTAGGTTTCAAAATATGAAAGTAATTTATGATTTAGTTCAAAAGTGATGATTTCGGATGGTTGAAGGTTTGAACTGATTTTTATTTGCGAATAAGTGTAAATTTCTTAACTAAAGTTAATCTAAATAAAGACTTGAAATTCAGAATTTAAATAAATAATCAACTAAACTAACAGATGTAAAGCAACTATTAGATAAAGGTCTTGATTCAACTTTCAATTCCAGGTGGATTAATTAGTCCACAAAGTGATGTGTTTTGTTTTAAATCTCAATCTAAATTTCACATAAAGGAAAAATAGATCGGAAAGATGTTTTTGTGAAAGCTTATAAAATTTCCCAAACTCGGCTTTATATTCATAGTTAGGATTATAAAATTGGATTGAGTTTCTTTTAAAAATATTAGGGTTTAGATTTAACATATTCATCTCAAAAATATAGAAGAAAAATTGAGATTCAAAAATCCTTATTAGTGATTACAGATAAAGTGATCAAAGGTTTTCGTTTTCGAAGGATTTTGAAACAAATAAAATTTAAGTCTAAAAGCTATAGATCTCTACATGTACATTTTCACACAATACACGTAGATCTACACACATCACCATGTTCAAAATAATCCACCCTTCCTTGATTCATTGAATAAAAAACGAGCGATTTAGCCTAACATCGACATAACAATAATGCAAGAAACAAGAACAAAAACAAAGTAAATAATAGTCTTCATTAAATTAAATCTGAAATTACATACCGTACTTTGAAGTGAAGCGAAAAGCGACAATTGTAGACACTACGCCAATAAAAACTCCAAAGATCTTCAAAAAAATTCCTCAAAAACATTCAAAATAATAAAGCAAAACCTCTAAAAAAAACTCAATACGACGGCTGAATTAATATGCCAAAACGTCTCTGCCAAGGTTCTATTTATTAAGCCTTCGAAAAACCCTAAAAATTTACAAAACAGCGCCTAAAATCCTCTAGTGGTCCAGACTACCCGTGGCTACGGTCTGGACCACAGTAGCTTGTTTTCCTGGTTTATTTTACAATGGTCCCAACCATTTGGAAAATGGTCTGGACCATGGTGTGTTACTCTGACTTCCTACTTTGCTTTTCTCTTCGTGTTCTTACTCTAGTCCGAGTCAGAACTCTTTTTGTAGGTACCGAAGGCTCACTTATGTTATTTTCCTCATCTTCATCGCTACTAGCCACACTTATTTCTTCTTCTTTCCTAAATCAAAGAGAACAAACCAAATAAGTGATACAAATTAACAAAACTTGAAAATTTATTAGATAATACATGCTTTTTAAATTAACTTATGATATTTGTAATTACACTTTTCAAGTGTAATCACACTTCCCAACTTGAGCATTGCTAGTCCCTAGCAATGGCTTTATTAAAACAAATGTAAACTTTTATCCTATTTCTCTTTTCATCGGAAACACGACTACACTTAGCTACATGTAGCAAGTCTTTTAAACCCCTAGATACCCTTAGTGGACAAGTGAAATCTTGTGAGGGTTTGCAGTGAATCTACCCACAAAATTCTTAAACTAACTCAATGGATGGTAATAATAATTTCATAAACTTCTTATTCAAATTCAATATGAAATAAGTAACTAAACTTTAAAATTTTGCATAATTTTTCCAAATGTACTTCAGACTCACCTAATTTTTCAACCATTTAATTTCAAGTGTTTCAAGTATTATCATTCAATCAACATAGTTAACAAATATACTCAAAGATCACGGTTTTGACTTCAACTCTCACCAAGATGTTCACTCTCAAATGAAATCACTTGGAAGGGTTATTCTCGTGGTTCATGCATGGATGTAATATCAAATAAGTACAATGAACCCAAATCAAAAAGTGACTAAAAGAATTAAAACATTGAGTGATGCATAGCTTCATGAATGGAATGTGTTAATGCATAAATAAGAAAACTATATCAATCACAGGAAATAGATCAATGCTCTTATAAGTATCTTTCACCTAGAGTCCATTAGGTCTTTACTAGGTTGTAGCTAGGCCCCAGGGTATTGGTTAGAAAAACAAAGGATAGGAAAAATCAAAGTGCACGTCTAGGGATTATAATGATAACGCAATAAAGTACTCCCCAACTTTTCTCCTTTCAAGTCTTTGAATACCAAACCTTATGATTTATTATTATTATATTTTTTTCTTTGTTCATGGGACTGATAATAATGCTATATCCCCCCCATTTTTTTTCGTTCCACCACAATTTTTCAACTACAAGCTTACCCCTGTATACACCTTGTTATAAATTCTACACAAGTATCCCATGACATGCAAGGGTTGATTCACCTATATATTTAAGGTTAAAGGGTTATAAATGTGGCTAAAGCAAGAAACTTGATATATTATTATTTTATTTTTTATTTTTTTAAAGGGCTTCAAAGTGGCTCTGAAGGTAATATAATCAAAGAAAAGTTACAAGCTTCCCAATGTAAGAAAGATGATCTAACATCACTCTCTAGGTTCTTGACACTTTGTCAGAAGCAATGATCCATACATGTAAATCAAAATTAGTACCTTATGAATTTAATATCAAAGCAAAGTAATGTGATGAAGCTATTCAAGAAAAGTGAGATGAAAGAAATAATATAGAACATTAAGTATAAAACCCTCAAAAATAAAGATCAAGCTCAAAAGCTCACAAAATATAGGGTGTTAAGTCTCTACCTACGTCTTGGCATACTTGAATAACTAAATCTCATGAATTCTAATCCTTAACACGCCTTTATTTCAATGGTCTTAAGTGACAAGTCTTTAATACGGAAGAAAATTTTATACTTAATTTAAAAGTTAGTTATCTATTTCATAATTGAATAAAACGATCTATTAATTTTATGGCTATTACCACAATTGAATTAGAAAATGACACATACATTAGTCATCAATAATATGTAAGGGAATTCTACATATGATTAACTATCCCCCCTAACTTAAGAGACACATTGTCCTCAATATGTGTGTCTTGCAAGAACAACAATGGAGGAAAAATGAAACCGCATGAAATATATGTCAAAAGTACCCCCTAATGTAAAATGCAAGTGACCAATGATGACAGAACAAATAATAAAAAGAAACAACATAAAAACAACCAGAAAAGAACAGAAAATAAAGGAAAATAAGTAACTCATGTCATTATCATATATAGCTAAAGTAGCATTAGTAGCAAGAGTAACATCGTCAGATAATGTAGATCTTGTGGAGGTAGGTCCCATAATCAGACTTAACAATAGTGTTAGTACTCTCATCTATCTCACTATCCGAATCAAGAATATTTTCTAAATTTAGGCATATCGTCGTAATCTGAGTGTGATGAATTATCAGATAAGACTATGGTTTCCGTGTCGGTGTCGTAAATGGGTGCATCAAAACCACTCAATAGATATATCTACCTCAGCCCACTCCCTATACACTAAAATCTCTAAATCGATCTCGTGCCACCCTTACCCCTCAAGAAACTGGTCAGGTGTTATAAGGATTATTAGGGGGAAAATATGATGAAGGGATAAAGAATTACTCTCTTCAAAACAATCATCAGACCATTCTGCAATGGGACACTCTGAACTCACTAACATATCATCCCTACTAAGATTATCAATGTAAATCTCAAACTCGTTGTTTGTGTCTAATGGGTCAAATTTGTTAGACATGATGGACTTGTCTTTACACAAAATATATAAAGTGCGGAATAAGAAAATCATCATAATACTGCTAAGCATGAGATAAATAATAGAATGAGAAAAATAAAAACAAAAAAAAATCAGGTAAAAGAAAATAAAGAGAAGTAACATGTAAGAATGAGTTATGAAATACGACAACCAACAGCATAGTCATAACTCAAAGCACAAGTACAACATAAAATTACAATTAAATGACAAAGTTTTAGGGGTTCAAAGTAGAGTACTGAGTCTAAACCCTAAACTTAAAAATACTAGAAACACCTAAGAAGACATAAAAAAAATAATTAAAAGAAATAAAAAAAAGAAATCGGTGTGGAGGTCGATGAGAGGTGTCCCAAAAACTAGTATGCTGTGCAGAAGGTAACCCTGAGTCTGTTGTGACCTTTGAATTTAAGTAAGAGTTGGTGATCATCATCTTGGTTACTCTCCAAACGACTCATTCTTTCTGCCAATGCACACAATGATTCTCTATAAGAAAATGACAAGTGATACACACACACACACACACACACACACACACAAAACACTCTAACTTGATGCATTTTAGCTCAAGAAATTCCCAAACCATGAGTTAACAAAATAATCAACGAGTAATTCTAACTTCTAAACGGAAACATACACTTTGATAACGATCCACGAATTGCGTCTGAGGCAAAAGTGGTCAGTCTTGTTATAGTATACTTGAACAACTTCAGCAATACAAAGGCTATAATATACACAGATAAATGTATATGTAAAAAGGGAGTGAGAGAGAGAGAGAAAGCAGATAGTTGGGTTGGATTCAAATATTAGTATTCTTTTGCTACTGGGTGTAGAAAAGAGGAGATGGCGTCAACGCCGCCAACGGTCGGACGACGAAACTAGATCTATCAAAATTTTTGTAAATGAATCCAGTGGATTACAAAAATAGAATACAAATTTCTATACACATGATTTCGAGATGACAATGGGTTACCCGGCATTCGAACCCGAAGCTAGTGGGATGATGTTGATAGTGTCCTTGTTAAACGAGTAAAAACCCTTCCGCAAGCCGTACTTGCATTTTTCGTTGAACTTTCGTTGACTTTATCATCCATGTGAAATTACTATTTTACCCTCATTACTTTAACTAATTAATTTTTTATTTAATTTCGTAATTATTTTATGTTTGTTATTTAATTCAGTTATTTAATTATTTAATTTATATATTTTACTTATAACTTTTTCAATTTTATCTATTTAATATTTTTGGTATTATCTTATAATTTTTCAATTAATATCATAGATTTAACTAAATATTTTTTTATTTAATTTCTTAATTCTTTATCTTGGTTATTAACATTTTTTATGTAATTTTCCCCCATTTATATCTATTTATCTTTTGTATCAATTTTTTTCGTTTCATTAATTAGTCTTATCTAATGTTTGTTATTTAATTCGGTTTTTTAATTCTTTATTTATATCTTTTTACTTATAACTTTTATCTTTTTAAAAGTTTTGATACTATTTTATAATCTTTCATTTAATATCATAGATTTAACTAAATATTTGTTTTATTTAATTTCGTAGTTCTTTTATCTTAGTTATTAACATTCTTTATGTATTTTTTTTATAAGAGAAAAAAAGTAAATAAAAAGAGAGAACTAAATAATTAATAATGAATTAAACAAATAAGAATTAAAAAAATTAAATAAAAAGATAGGGGGTAGAAGTGTAATTGGGTGAGGAAGTAAGGGGGTAGGCGGGGCCCAATGGGGTGTGTGTCAAGGGGTGAATAGCAATTCTATTTTTCATTCAGATTTTCTTATTCAAACAGAGTGAGGATTAACCTTTCTTCATCAGGATTAGATAACTTCCATTAATAGTTAACAACTAATTGATCTAGTCAAAGTTGAAAACCATTACGGCCATTGAGCACAATCATCCTTTGTAGGAAAAGAAACCATTCTATAGTTCTGAGACTTTTGGTGATGTAATAAACACATGTGCTTCGTGTGCCATGTGTTTTCCACTTTCCGTACTATTTGACCAGCTTTTATAAAAGCAGTCTGTACTAGCCATAATTATTGTACTCTTTATATTTGTTTGAATTCCGGATTTGAGATCCGTTAGTTTACAAATCCACCTATAAAATGGGCTCTTTGAACTCATTTGAGGTAGGCGAAGTTTGAGCTGGTTGTTACGTATCCAATCCTTGAAAATTAATAAAATTCTCAGTGTCTGATCATTAATTCTACCCACTAAATTTTTGTTATCTTTTTATCTTCAATTTTACCTGCTCATTCAAATTTTCTTCTTACCTTCTTATCTTCAATTCTAGCTATTTATACTGCTGCTTCATACAAAAACATTCATACTTCTTCAACACTTATTTTATAATTCACAGAAGAGCATTATGGATGGCTACAACTTTTCATTTTCAGATAGTTAGACTGTTGAGGATGATGCTCTTAGTTGGGAGAGCATCTCCTACCATGGTCATGATTATATACCCAAATTTGACACTAACCAGGTTAGTCATTATCTGTTTCCTAGTGGGAAGAGCATCTTCTACTATTGTAGTTATACATGTTTGTTTTTTTTTTTTTTTTTTTTCAGATTTTTGAAAGTAAAGATGCTATGTTAGCTTGGGTGCAGAGAGTTGGTCTGGAAAATGGTATTATGGTGGTTATTAAAAATTTTGCTAATTTAAAACGTGCCATGAATCCCATATGCATCCTTGATTATGAAAGAAGAGGAAAGTACAAGCCGCTACAAAATCATATTGAAGGGCAATCCATGTTAAGGAATATTAGACCAAACAAATACAATAGCCCATTTGAGCTATGAGGTATACCAAAACCTCCGGATTATGTCATGTGGGATTTAAGTGTTTCATTTGGTTTCCATAACCATGAACCAGCAAAGTATCTAAATAGTCACGAGTACCTGTCAAGGCTAAAAACATTAAAGAAACAATCTGTTGTCGACTTGGCCAATAGCACTGCACCTCATGAAATTCTTAGTATTTTGAAGAAAAAATACCCATCAAACACTACAGGAATCAAGAGCATCTACAATGCCATTTTAAAAATTAAGGCAGAATAACGGGTTGGTCTAACTTAAATTTAGTATTTCTTCAACAATTAATTAAGAAAAGATAACTCCATTAATTTCTTGCAAATCCAGACACCAATGAAATCACAAATATTGTTTAGGTTCATCCAAAAAGCCTGGAACTATCTGACAACTTTCCCTCCATATTGATAATTGATGCCACATATAAGACCAATGAATGCAGGATACCTCTATTGGAGGTTGTGCGTATAACATCCACAATGAAAAGTTGCTCGCTTATGTTTGCACATCTTAGTGATGAAAAGAAAGAGCGACTGACATGGGACTTAAATACCTTGAAGGGATGGATAGTTGGAAAGGGCGCAATGTTGCCATCAGTGTTGTTTTCAAATCGCGATTTGATGCTTATTAAAGCCATTGAAAGATGTTTTCCCTCGGCACGTCACATCTTTTATATTTGGCACATAAACTAGTGCGTAATGAAGAAATGTAGCCCTATGCTTGGTACGAAGTAAAAAAAAAAATTGCTATTCATGGCAATCTCATTAATTTATCTACACAAGGGTTTTATTAACACAACTGGCAGGCCATGTGCAAAGAGTATAGCCAATTCCAAGGTGTCCTAGAGTATCTTTGGGAAACATGGTTATATCCATTAAGAGATCGGTTCATTTCAGCATGGATTGATATATGTATGCACCTTGGAAGCAATTCAAGTCAAAGGTATAATCACTTTTAAACTTTGCTATTTCAATTCGGTGCATTATTCTACTATACTAAGAAATAATTATCATAGCTTTCCTATTTAAACAAAGTGTATTTTTGTATTACAGGGCAGAGTTTGCACATGCAAGGCTAAAGCTATATCTAGGGGATACCATGTTATCGCTACGAACATCTTTTGATAAAATAGACAAGATGTTAGTAAATCAGTTTGGTGATATTCAGAACTCCTTCAAGAAATCCATCAACAATCCACGCCACAAACATTTATGTGACCACATTTATGATCATGTAAGGTGTCGTATTTCATTAGATGCATTGAAGTTAATCCAATTTTAGCTAGATTGCGCTTCAGATATATCCCCCACCTAGCCGGCCATTGCAAATGTCCGATCAAAATAACACACGAATTGCTATGCTAGCACAATCTTGCATATTACTGTTCCCTTTCCATTCCAATTCCCCTATGGAGTATCCACGATCATTGGAGTAGGTTGTCGATGTATGCGTAAGGATTTAATGACGAGGGAGCACGACACAACCGGACATTTGATCTTGTTGATATATTAGATGGGATGGATCTAACCATGTGAGAGCATATGATAGACAAAATTATGGATATAACGAATCCATCTCATAGCATAGTTCGAGCCTCGTTGTACAACGCGGAACATAAAGGCCGACCTATAAGTAGAGATGCGCAAAGTAATGGTCGTAGACATTTTTTTTCAAAAGCATCCTCTTCAGGATCTAAGGTTGCTCAACCAACTACAATAACACGAGACAGAGGGAGACGTGGGAGGGGGTTAGGGGTCACAACACTCAATCTTTAGTTTCACAAATCCATGATCACTACATTCGCCACTTATCTGAGCAATATCAGCATTACGTGTCCCACACTGTTGATGTCATCACTGACGGTGATTATGGATTCAAGGCAATAGTAGTGCTAATCGGGTACGGTAAAGATGGTTGGCGTACTGGACGATGTGAACTTTTAGAGGAGCTTCAACAAAACAGGGAACTATATAACCAACTTTATTCAGAAAATGGTTTGGCAAACGCTCTACTATGGTCATTGAATTGCTGCAAGCCTACGGCACCAGAAAGATATTGGATAGACTCTATATCTTTGAAAGTTTATCAATCGACGTACAACCTTGTATTGCATACATTTGATCTCAATCCTTTTGGTTGTTATAGTCACATACCATTAAGGTCTCCTCCAGTTCAAGTCAGAACGCGCCAGGAAATAGCTATTACCCTAGTTAACAACAATCACTTCGTATAAATTTTCTTATGCTCTCATTACCTTGTACTACCTAGCATATCATGGTGGTTTTCTAATGCATCAAATGAAGCTGAATGATGAATTGATAGTTATCTAGTATGTGTGGGATTGTGGTTCGAAGTAATGGGTACAGCACAAAACGGTCGGGAGCAACATTTGGAGAAGATATTGATTAACATTTGTGTTTTGTTTTGATATATATCCATGTATCTCTTTTTTTGTGTATTACGTATTCTTTCCTGGTCATGAATAAAAGAACCCTTTTATTATTATTTTTTTTTTTTGTTTGCATCACAGGTGCTCTTTTTTGTATTATTTTTATTTTTATGTAATACTGCATAAATAACAACAATATAAAAAGAGAAGATTATTTAATTAAAGAAAAAATACATATATACAAAGAGATAAACATGAAAATAAATGAAAAAAAGGAAATTACATAAAGAATGTTAAATAAATAAGAGCAAAAAAAAAATTAAGTAAAAAACATACTTATTTGAATAAATAAAGTAAAACAAATATATAAAGAATATCAAATAAGTATGAGAGACAAAAGGGAGAACTAATTAATTAAAAGGGTTTTTTATTATATTTTTCTTGTGTAAGCATCACATGTACTCTTTATTTGTATTATTTTAATTTTTAAGTAATATTAAATAAATAACAACAATATAAAAAAAGAAGATTATTTAATTAAAGAAAAAAATAAATATGTACAAAGAAATAAACACGAAAGTAAATGAAAAAAAGAAATTATATAAGGAATGTTAAATAAATAAGAAAAAGAAAAACTAAGTAAAAAAATATACTTATTTGAATAAATAAACGAAAACAAATATATAAAGAATATTAAATAAGTGTAAGAGAAAAAAAAAAGTAAATAAAAAGGGAGAACTAATTAATTAAAATATATTTTTTTGTGTAAGCATCACATGTACTCTTTATTTGTATCATTTTAATTTTAAGATAATATTTAAATAAATAAAAATAATATAAAAAATAACATTATTTAATTAAGGAAAAAATAAATAAATAGAAAGAAATAAACACGAAAAATAATGAAAGAAAACATAAGGAATGTTAAATAAATAAGAAAAAACTTAAGTAAAAAATATACTTATTTGAATAAATAAAAGAGAACAAATACATAAGGAATATCAAATAAATATAAGAGAAAAAAAGTAAATAAATATTTTAACTGTTTATTTTTTTATTAGAAATTAAAAAAGAAAAGCATTTCCAAGTGGAATGGAAAGGGAACCTTTTCGCTTCGTGCTAGCATGGCAAAATAACACACGGAGGGTAAGAAGTGTAAATGGGGAGGTAAGAGGTGGGGCCCAATCGTTAAGTGTGTCAGCTGGGGGGTGGTTGAGTTGCAGCTCTCTTATAAAGTGATGGTTTTGATTGTTTTTATGGGTTTATTAAAAATCTCAAAATTAAAATCATAAATAAGTATTTTGTTTTAATTTTTTTGAACATTCTGATTTGAAATTTTGTATTCTTAAAATTTTAGACTATAATACTTTTATTAAAGCATTGAAATCTAAATTTTATTTTTCTTAACAAAATTTTATTTAAAAAATATATTTTATATTAATTTAATTTAATAAATATAATTCATTAATATAATGAATGAACTATCAATCTTTCGTTCCTTAGTTAACGATTATTTCCCCCTGGAACAAGCACATAATGAAATAGGAAGAGAATCACATTTCTTAATAATGCCCGAATTTTAAATTAAAAATTTATAAATATTTTTAGGCCTTTGGATTTTGTTCCAATAACCTAAGGGCCTGTTTGGCCCAACAAGTTTTACTAAAAATCATTGAAATCCTCTGAAAATTTTTAAAATTCTCTGTTACACTTTTCCATTTTCTTATCATATCAAATTTCAAAAAAAAGTTCAATATCTTTTAAAAAAAATTACATAACTAGAATTCTGTTAATCGAATTGGTAAAATTTTTTTGGGATGTCAACACGAACTCTAAGTTATCAAATAACACCTACTTTGCCTATTTTTTATATATTTTTGTATACCGTCCGCACAAAAAGTACTAAATCGTTCCGACGATTTCCTTACTGCTCCATTCCGTAAAAATGACCGGCGCAAAAGTCAAGAAGTTTTTTTGCAAAAGTCAAAAAGTTCTAACGCAAAACCGTTCCGACCGAACCAAAAAACCGTTTCGATGGTTTTTCTCTTCAAAAAGTTAATATAAAAGTCAAAAAGTTTAACTATTCATCCCTAATAAACGTGGTTTGATAGCTGTGCACCAAATGTCAAAAAGTTTCTCAAATCACATTTTTTACTGTTTTTCATTATTTTTTGCCAAACGGATCCTAAATTGGGTTGCAGGCAATGAAAAGGTTGCCATATATAAAAACTAATTAATGTGAATAAAAATAAAAATAAAAATAGTACTTCGGATGACAGTAACGTTTAAAGATCAGTTTGGATGCAAAATAGAAAATGCAATTTTTTTTTTTACAAACCGAGAAATGAACCCTATTAAGATTGCAAACATACCACCTTTAGTATCCTTGATTTTTGTACATAAATAGAATAAAATTGACTTTTTAAATCTCAATTTGTGCAAAAATAAAAAAAAAATTAAGTTTTTAATTATTTTTCCAAACATGCCCTACCTCCATTTAGAGCTCTATAAATCTTAGCAAATTTCTATAAAAATTTAAATTTGTTATATATTACATGAATTATAAAACTGTAACTTTTATCAATTTATATTAATTTTTGAGTTTTTTATGAAAATATCCCTCAAACTATCCCTTCTTTTTTTATTTAGTTTTTGAACTATAAAACGCACCTATTACATGCTCAAACTATTTGATTCTGTTCTATTTGGTCCAAAGACAATAGAAAAATTATCATATACGAGTTATGTGACTTTTTTCACCCTACCCAAGAATATAATGGTCGACCTATGTCTATTTAATTTAATTTAATTATTTATTAAAATTAATTTAACTAATTAGATTAACTAATTTAAATATATTATTTATTAAAAATTAATAAAATATATCACATATTAATTTATATAATTAAATTAAATTAATTATAATATTTATTAAAAATTAATTTTAATGTAATAAAATATTAAAATAAAATAATTTGTTTTAATATGATACAACAAAAATAAATAAATTGTTAAATTTGAAAACATGTGTTGTAACAGAAGAAAAAAAAAATAGATTTTCAACACTTTTTTTTCTTTTTACGTTTAATTGTTTAAATTTTTATTTTCCAAAAATAGTAAATATAAACGTTACCAAACAGAACCTGCATATTTTCCTTAAAAAATATAATTTGTTTCCACTCCTATTCTTTTTCTTTATTTCTTCTAAACCAAATAATTAAATTAAATTAAATTAAATTAATTAGTTAATCTAATTAAGACATAGATTGACCATTATACTCCTGGGATGGGATGGGATAGAATGAAAAATATCACGTGATCCGTGTATGATAATTTTTTCGTTAACTTTAACGGATAGAGTTAATGTTTGGATCAAATAAAATGAAATTGGATAATTCGAGAACGTAATAAATACATTTCATAGTTTGAAAACCAAATAAAAAAAATGAATAATTTGATAGATATTTTCATAAAAAAAACTCTTAATTTTTTAACTATAAATACCCTTGACTCCCACCGGGAGAGAATTATCTAGTTTGGAAATAAAATTGAGATAGATTTATTATATGGCCAGAAGACGTCATTGTCAGCTAATATTTTTTTTTACATATTGATTATTTACGTAGTAGTCTAGCAGATCGGGGTACATCCCGTGTATATTGCACCGTGTTATCTCAAATAGCAAAACTAGAGGAGGGTGAATAGGGTTGCTTAAAAAAAATTAAAATAAAAATTTCAACCCTTAAAGCAAATATATTAAGATAAAAAATAATAAAGAAAAATGGAATGCACTTAAAAAAATATTAAATATTTGTGGATGAAAAGTGAGCGCTAGTGTTTGCAATAAATATAAAGAGAAGGGAAGAGAAGCAAACACAATCGATTTATAGTGGTTCGGCTTCAATGT
>QLOD02000016.1:16899059-17002044 GCA_003260245.2 Sideroxylon spinosum | reverse complement strand
TTGGCGTCGTCAAATCCATATAGCCGACCCCACCTAGTGGGAAAAGGCTTAGTTTGGTTTGGTTTGGTTTGGTTTATTTGAATAAAATAATTCATTTTAATATGATGCAACAAAAATAGACAAAATAGTTAAGATTGATAAAATATTTATTTAAAAAAAAATGAGAGTCGAAACATGATTTTTCTATTTACATTTTTTTGTTTAAATTTTCATTGTTTTGGTAACAAAAAGTAAAGTTAGGTTTACCAAACACGTTGTTGTTGCTAGTTTTTAAAAATTTGTAAGCATAAATAAATAAACAGTAAATATAAACGTTAGCAAATGGGTCTCAACACTCGGTAAAGATAAGAAATTCAAAGACTCAATCTATGGTACATCAAAAGGCTTCAACAGCAACAATAAACTCTTCCGACTTATATTGGCAACTATAGGCTTGCAAGTTACTCTTTACACAGCCAAAAAAGAGAGAAAAAAACACTTCAACCAAATGCAAAAGTATAAGGCCCCTATAGCTATCAATCTCCCCAAGAATTTTTGTGCAGATATGGGGGGAAAGAGCATACAATAGCAGATGATGAAAAGTTGACAGCTGAAGGGGTTTTGTTTACCATCAAGGGTTTGGGCATCAAGGGCAATGAAATCTACTTTTCCAATTGTAAATCTATAGTTCCTTGAACCAAATTCTTTCTCATAACGTTGGATAACCTGTACAAAGTAACAAAGGTAAAGTAATAAAAAAACAAAACCTAGTACACGAGGTATTACGCGGTCTAAAGAAGGTCAACTATACATAATCTTTCCTCTGTAAGTACTTAGGTTGTTGCCAGGGGTCAAAGTTCGAACTAGTGACCTCCAGGTCGAAATAGAACAACCTTACTGTTGCTCCAAGACCACCCAACAAAGATAAAGTAAAAGCCAATAATGTGCAAGGACAACTAATAGTACCAGAGAGTAATAAATTGTTGAAATATTATTCTAAAGACAAAAGATATTGATTACCACAGCCATAGGCGATCTAACCAATTTTGTATTTCTATGTAATAAAAATTGTGATACATGAAACTATGTACACTGAAACTAATTATTAATTAGGATGATTGTGTGTACATGCCAGAGTTTACCAAATTTAATTGTCTATATGCAGCAATTTAAAATAAATCTATTACCCTTGGTTGGAATTAAGAAGATATGCTGGGCCTGGTTTAAGTTTGCAGTGTGCCAAGTCTTGAACAGTGTTTTGAGGTTAACCAAATCTAGCTCACCAGCCAACCAATTTGGAAGGTTTGAGGCCAGTATAGGGAAGCTTGGACATGCAGACTGTGTGTGTGTGTTTCTTTTTTTGTTTTTTTTTTTTTCCTCCCATAAAATAAGAATCGAGAGCTATGCATGCCCAATTTCTTGCCTTCTACAACATGTGAAAATGGTTGTTTTGATCAGCGTCAATTTGAAAATGTAAAATGTGTTATTTATAACTTCTATTTTCTTATTTGAATTGCGCTTTATGCTTAAATATTTGGAAATACATTAAAAAAATTTAGTAGGCATATGTATTTTTTTATAAATAAATACATAAATATGTATTTTTATAAGGACAAATCTGAATTGATACGTCAAAATGCATTAGTGTCAATACATACCGTCCCAATAACAAAACTAATATATTGTTCAGTATGAGATTTACAATTAGGTTGTGACAAAGAAAAAGGCCACAGCCATAAGATATGCATAGGTTTAAAGTTTGTACTTTCTTGCAAATGCACATACAAATGTACAATGGCATTCTGTAAAAATTTGTAGACAATAATGTACACGTACTATATACTTAATTTTCTTAAACTTCTTCGGGCAGCTGTAAATGTATCAGCTTTTGCACTAGTATATGAATGTGCAAAAGACCATACAAGGAGCAACATTTCACGTTCTCTCTGAATCAAGGTTAGTGTTTCATATATCCATGCAAATGGTTCCAATTTTAAGCAAAGCAAGTGAATCAAGCCAATCTGTTGAAGGGTAAATGAAATTGAGATTAAGGCTCATTGAGTTGCAGGGAGGCCAAGGAATCCGCAAGCAAAATGCCTTACAGATTGACTTTCAACATTGACATGATTGGAATTCTTAGAATTGGACAGAATATCAACACTGCCAAAAAAATATTTTCCCCGTCCGACGGCAGGGTCAAGGAATTACATATAAACATACCTCCGGCTTTCTAGAGTGAAAAGCAGCATATCCAATATCATGATTTCCAGGAATGTAGTATACTTTGATGTTCGTACTTCTTTCAAGCGTATTCAGGTTAAAAATATGCTTAAAACGACTCAAAGATTCCTGCCATCTATTAAACAATATCAACAGCTTAAACAGTGCAAGCCAGCAATAGCTATGCTTATGAAATTACAAATGAGATGCACAATCCCTAACCAGAGTCACAAACACAGTAGAGAAGTTGATTGTAATGCCTTAAAGTTGGTACAAGTAAATAACGTGGGTGGCCCTACCCCCAGGAAAAAAAGAAAACAGAGAAACAGATTTTCAGGATGTTTTGAAATATTTGGGAAATCAATAGAGCGCATCATTTCATAATTTGAATTTCAAAGAGGCCATTAAATTTTGAAAATTGTGGGTAGTCAGTTCACCAATACAGAGGCATCACATCCCACCGTACTTAATACTCGGCTGAAGGATGCCTAGTGTCACTACACACTCCGCCCAATGAATCTCCCTTAGATCAAACAAGTTTCAATCTCCAGTATCACCATCTCAACTCTATAAGATCCACCTTAGGCTCAAAGCAAAGCCAAAGGACATTCTCCTCCGAGAACATCCTTGGAAAAGGCTTCATACTAGGTAGATTATTGAACCCTTATATATAGCACATCTATCTTCCACATTATTGAATCCTTGTATATAGTACATCCACCTTCCACACCCAGGCAATGTAGGATAGAAAGCTTTATTTATCTGCTTCATCCCCTCCTTCACTCTCCCGTAGGCACAATCCCTCACAGAAACAAATCCCTCATAGTCCTTCACAATCATTCCCCCTAAGAAGATACGCATCCTCGCACTTTGGTTGGGTCAGGCTTTGATATCACTTGTAATGACCCAAATACATATAGTACAATATTGTCTATTATAGGCTTTGCAACCCTCACATTTTTTTCTTCTCTGAGGCCCACGTAGGTGCAACCCCTCACAATTATCCCGAATTTTTTTTGTTATACGGTTAAAACATTAAATAATTGCCCAAATACTGTCTAAAGAAAAGTATTTGTGAAAATAATGCTAATGAAACCGCGAAATGATAACACGTTTACATATTAGGTAAACTCAACTAAAGACGCAAAATAAATTTGCGTTTTCTGCCTAATCAACCCAGCAACCCATATCCTCCAATCCACCCCCGTACGCCTATTCCCCTAACCCACTGCACACCTATTCAACCTCCCCCAACTCTCTCTCTCTCTCTACCCCCTCTCTAAAATATTTAACATATATATAATACATATATATAATTTTGCATATTAATAATTTGTATTAAATTATGAAAAATGATAAATGCACTCCTTCATTAGCTTTTCCCACTCCACATTATTTTTTTTCATTAAAACTATTGTGTCGTGGGAAAAGTTAATGGAGAAGTGTAAATATCCCAAACCTAAATTATTTAATGCAAACTATTAATATCAAAATCATATACATGTGTGTATTATATATATGTATATCAAATATTTTTTAACTTTTTTAAATAAGATTCATAACTTTGATGATTGTATTTTACGCTACAATTTAAAAAAAAAAAAAATTTTGAACTGATAGTAATAATCTGTATTAAATAATTTAATATAAAAATATTTGGCCAAAGTAAAACATCCACAAGTGCCGAAAGGTTTTATTTTGATAAAAGAAGACACTATACTAGGCTTTTTGATAGTCCCAGTAATTGTAGGTTAGAGGGTTGAATTGTTGGGAAACTTGGCAGGTTTAGTTAGGATGTTGACCCCATTGTTCAAAGGTGATAAGTTTGAGAATTTGGCACGTTCGATGGGCAATTTGAGAAGGGCTTTGTTTATCTTGGATAATGTTTGAAAGTAGCCAATTCCTTATCTGGAAGTATAAGCTCATAGAATTTTTGGGTTTTGTGGAGATTGGTGGATATATAATGATAATTTGGGAGGTGGATATATAATGATAGTTTGGGAGGAAAATTAGTGGGACGACATCATAAGGATCCTCAAGTAATTGTCTTGGTTTTAGATTATGAATGCGATGAACATTTTTCTTATAAATATATTGGGATTTTGGGGATTAGGGGTATTGGGAAATTGGAGTGGGATTATTTGACACCGCCACTACTTTTGAGAAAGATAACGAAGTAATATCAAAAGACTCCACCGAAATCCACTAACAAGATAAAAAAAAATTTCAAGTCATCTTTTTTCTTTTCTTTCAATAGATTATTATGTTTTTTACTTTTTCTTTTTCCTTTACATCAATATATCAATCTATGTATCATTTCTACCAAAAGAAGAAGATGCTCTCTGGACAACGGTCACAAGATGCCTTTAGTCACTATCCCATACAAGGAAAAAACTTGGCATCTTCCTACCGACACAGAGAAGCAGAAATCTCTATTCAAAGGGAAGGATTTCTCAATGTTCGGCACTTATGAAGGGAGTTTTACATTGGCAAAAGCTACCCTGCATTCTTGTCTTGTAAGTTACCAACTTTGTATCAGATTTGCATCAATCTATTTTCAACGATATTATGAATGATAATACTAGAAACTAGTTTATCTATTTTGTTTCTCTTGAATCTTTTTCTTCTTATGTTTGCAATATTAATGCTTCACGAAATTTTTTAAATTCTTTATATGATTTATATTTAATTTTAATAGAATTATCACAAAGCAATAATCAAGATTTTAAAAGTATTATTATTTTTAAAGCTAGAATCATAGAAAGTTTTTGTATGTTCTAATTGTGTAAATATAATTCTGTCGTTGTATAATCTTGTTTATTATGATCACTTATTTCTGGGATATACATTATATCAAAACCATAGGTATAGCATAAGAATTTCATTTTGAAATGACAAAATTCAAATTTTATATTGCATCTGCTAGTTAATTTTGTCATTTGAGTCATCTTTAGTCGTGTAGCCGTTTTGGGGCAAAAGTTTTAAGTCCCATTTAGGTGTAAGTCGTCGACAGATCTAGGGTGATAACTTTAATTTAATTTTTGCCTTATAAAATTGGAATCTACAGTTCTAACATAGCATTTCTTATCTAGGTATGTGTCTAGGGTATCAAGTTCTTCCCAAAATAACAACAATATAAATCAAGTAGAACACAACGTTAAAAACATATAACAACCAATTTCAAGTTGGAATATTCCAAATGTTCCAATAAAAGAAGTTTATAAAATCAAACCTTTTTCATTTTTATCAAATTATGTAATAAAAACAGTCAAACAGACTGTCCCTTTTCAAATGAATGTCAATCTATCCAATTACTTGATCTAAAAATTATTCAAAAACATCAATCAAAATATTCTTTTATTCATTTTGGTCTTATCCAAGTTGCTATCAAGCCTCTGACCCATAGTGGCCTCAACACTTCAATTTTGCTCCATCTTCGAGATCAAAAACACCACAAATTTCATGACTTTCTTTTAGGAGTTATTGAAACAAGTCTACATAATGATCCATTTTATTTTAATTGTTTTCCAAATTATCCAGTTTCTTTACAAGATTCAGGAATTCTCAAATCTCTTACGCTCAAAATCTTGTGGTTATGATATGAAACCAGGAAATATTCCTTTTGCAATAATTTACAAAATTCATTATAAAACTATGTCAACCCTTGTGGATCCTTTAGTCAAGACTATCAACCCAAGAGGAGACCATCTTTTTCCAAACTCAAAAGAAAATTCTAATCTTATTGTTCCAAAAACTATTATTTTGAGTGATATTAATCTTTCCACAGAATGGGAACTTGAAGATCAAATTCCTTCTCCTGTTTTATAAAATAAAACTCTCCAATAAATTCAAGAATATCCCGATAGTAATCTCCATCTTAAATTTTCATCTACAAGATTATCCAATCTAAGTATACATGATGATTCCAGAACAGACTCTCCTCGGATTCCAAAAGAATCTTTTGCTCCATCCAGAGTATCTTGTTCAATTTCTTCTCAAAGTAGTTATGAACCCCTCAAATTAAACAGAGTTAGAAATAATTCTAGTGTACCACAACCTATTTACACGACACAAACACAAGAAGAAAAAGATGATGATACATAATTTTCAACACATATGTCACCAACTCAATCTCAAATGCAAGACCCACAAGTATTCAGACTTGATTGTGAATTTATTATGAATAAAAAAAATATTAAAACAAGATTTTTGAATCTTATGAAAACACTTTAAAAAGAAAATGGTTTTTAGAAACTTTTAATGAAAAAGACAAATTTCCAATAAAAGAGAAATTTTATAAACATGTTCAAAATTATAAAACACATTTTAAATTTTTTGACTAGTTTGATATATATGTTTCCAATAATTCAATAGATTATCCTTTTTTCAAAGAAATCAATATTATGCATAAAGCACCACAATGGACCACAACAGGGGGAATTAAACAATCTACTCATCCTCCTGTGGAAGAAATAACCATACAAAGTAGAAACATTACAATAAAAGCATGGCTTTTTAAAATAAAACCTTTATCTGAACCAGACATATCAACAAGAGATATCCAAAAAAATCATAGAATAAAATAATTTTACTAATCAGAATCTCAAAACTATTGGTGATCAACTAAATAGGATTGGAAAAATAATTTCCAAGAGAAAGAAATTCAAACAGAATCTATAAGTCAACTTTCCAATAGACCTCTTTATATTTCACATGAAATGCCCAAAACAATTAACAGCCAATTAAAAGAAGAAAAAAAATGGCTTGACATTTTGTCTTGTTATTGATAATGGTAGAGCATCTTGTAAGTGGACTTCAGTGGAGCCTTTTGATGATAGACCTTTGTAAAGCACTTTGTTGTTTTAATGAGGAAGGTTTGTTTGGTTTAGGAGCATTTTAGGTACCCCGCAAGAATTCTCGGGCAAGGAAATTAGGGATTGAATTGGATTCTCTTTTAATATATTCAATTTTGTAATAAAAGATAGATAATATGGCTAGCCATTTTACAAAAATCTGTTTTGAAGCCATATTTTGAACATCCTTTTGTAAAACGTTGTTTCCAGCTTTCCAATCAAACTCTGATTAAAAATGCTTAATTTTATAAATCACTTTGAAATTTTGAAATACATAATATTATAGATAAAATTTATTCTTTAATAGCTCCATAATTCTTTCGGGAATGATTCCATGTACTAGAGGTAACCTAACTAATTGTTCAGGTTATAGACCCATTTTTTATTTTAAAATACCACCATAGCCTAATTCTAATGCATTAGTTTCAACAATTTTGAATGCACTAGGATCATCTATATGCAGACACTGAAGAGACTTAAGATTTGATTTGAGAGTTTTGACAATTTGAGTATGTTGTGAAGACCAAAGAGGAGGATTTTTCTTGAGCCTTTCCCTTAAAGGAGCAACTATTAAACTCAATTGAAGAAATCAGAATTACGAAAAAAAAATTTAATATTAAATTATTTAATGCATATTATTAATATAAGTTTAATATTTTTTGTTGTAGATTAATTTTTTTTTTTAAATTATGATTTTGTACACATATATATAAATTGTTTTCAACTATAGTTAAAAAATTTGAACTTATATTAATAATTTGTATTAAATAATATAATGTTGAAATTTAAATATTAAAAATATATTAAATATTCTAGAGAGAGAGATGAAGGGGGTTGAATAAGTGTGCAGAGGGTGGGGGGAATAGGTGTGCAAGAGTGAGGGGAATAGGTATGCATGGATGGGGTGGAGGGTATGCGTTGCTAGTTGATTAGATAGAAAATGCAAAATGATTTTGCATTTTCAGTTAATTTTACCAAATACAAAACCACGTTATCATTAGCAATATTTTCACAAATAATTTTTTTGGACAGAATTTGGGCAAATATTTTTTGTTTTAACCATATAACAAAAACAAAATCCAATCCTCCCCCGTATAACAAAAATAAAATTTATTAGGGCAAATATTTTATATTTTAACCGTATAACAAAAACAAAATCCAATCCTCCCTGTATAACAAAAACAAAATCCAATCCTCTCCCGTAGTAAAACACGCGTTCTCGCATTTCGGCTAGGTCAAGCTTTAATAGCATTTGTAATAACTCAGATCCACGTAGTACAATATTGTCCGCTCTAAGCTTTGCAACCCTCACATTTTTTCTTGTCTGAAGCCCACTTAGGTGCACCTCACAATCCTTCCCCCTAACAAGCAGAAGCGGATCCAGAATTTTTATTTAGGGGAGGCACCGGACACTAAGTATAGAGACAATAAGTTATGTCAGGGATAAGAGTAGGAGAAAAATAATATTTATTTCTAGCGAAAAATATAATTATTCTTGGACATTAAACCGGTGAATATACTTTCACGATTAAATGGTTTAACTAATCTTTTTACCAACACTTGAGATTTAATAGAGATGTTCCTCGTTATTAAAAAAAATATAATTGTTTATTTTTATTATTTATAGAATTTATTATGTTATATATTATATTTTTTAAAGTCATAAACAAAAGTATTTAATAGTGTAGTGGGAGAATACACTTAATATTACAAAAAATACTTAGGTTTGATTCTTGTAACCTCCTTTTATGCTAAAAAATTTTAAGTTCATCTAAATTTTTAATTTGGCCAAAATACCATAATTTTAAATTAAATTAATTTTTTTAATAAAATTAAAATTCCAAGGGTATTTTGATAATTTTACATCAAAAATCAATGAGGGCCACTTGCCCCCCTTGCATTCACATAACTCCGCCCTTGCTAACAAGACAGGCATCCTCACATTTCGACTAGATCATACTCTGATACCATTTATAACGACCCACAATTCACATAGCACAATATTGTCCGCTCTGAGTTTTGCAACTAGGGATGTCAAAATTACCTGTACCCTATGGGTGCCCGTTTCACTCGCCCCGTGCGGGGAGGGTATAGGGATATTGATAACAGGGACAGGGACGGGTATGCGGATTTTACAATTTACTCGAACGGGTACAAAGATGAGGACGGGTATGCTAATCTCTACCCCGTTTTTCCGTACCCGTTCAAATATATTTATATATTTTGATTTTAATAATTATTTAATATAATATAATATCAAAAGTAAAAGTGTAAAAACTACCATCTTTTATTTAAGTTTGGACTCTATATTTTTTGTATTTTTTCTTATTAATTTATTCTTTTTTATAATTAAATAAAAAAATTATTATGTTTGACCGATAAACGGGGACCGGGACAGGGAATCCGTTAACTAGCAGGGACGGATATGGGAAAAATTTTCATCCCAGAAACAGGGATGAGGACAGGTACATGTGGGGACATCGCTAAACGGGGATGGGGACGGGGATAGCCATGCCCTCCCCATACCCGTCCCGTTGACATCCCTATTTGCAACCCTCACATGTTTGCTTCTTCGAGGCCCGCACAGGCGCCCCAAAAAAGACGTTATACTAGGTAGTTTATTAAACCCTTATATATAGCACAACCCCCCTTCTACACCCAGACAATGTGGGACAGAGATATTGTTTCTCAGCTTCACCCTTTATTTCAATCTTCCGTAGGCACAGGTCCCTCGTAATCCTTCCCATTAACAGGGCACACACCCTCACGTGGCCCTAGACTTTCAGATAGATCAAGTTCTGATATAAATTTTAACAACAAATGATTCACATAGTACAATATTATCTACTTTAGGCTTTGCAACCAACCCTCATGGTTTTGCTTCTCTAAGGCTCACACATGTGCCCAGAAAAATGTCTTATACTAGATAGATTATTGAACCCTTATGAACAGTACATGCCTTTCCACACCCCAGGGATGTGGGACCCTTATGGACAACACATGCCTTTCCACACCCAAGCGATGTAGGACCCTCACAAGCACAAATCTCTCACAGTCCAATGCTTCTTGAGGCTTCTACTTTGGCTTTGCAACCAACCCTCACATAGGCGCCCTGAAAAAAGTCTTATACTAGATAGAATATTGAACCCTTATAGATAGCACATCCCTTCCACACCAAAGCAATGTGGGACCCTCATAAGCACAGGTCCCTCACAATCCAATACTTCTTGAGGCTCACACAGGAGCTCAAAAAAAGGTCTTATACTAGATAGATTATTAAACCCTTACAGATAACACATCCCTTTCTACAACCAAGCGATGTGGTATCCTCACAAGCACAGGCCTCTCACAGTCCAATCCCCTAATAGGAAACGCATCCTCGCATGGCCTCACACTTATGGGTGGATCAGACTCTGATACCATTTGTAACGACATACAATCCATGTAATATAATATTGTCCACCCTAGACTTTGCAACCCTTACGGTTTTGTTCATCTAAGCCCTACACAAGCACCCCAGAAAGGGCATTATACTAGGTAGATTATTAAACCTTTATCTATAGAACATCCACCTTCCACACCCAAGCGATGTGGGACAGAAGGCATTGTTTCTTTACTTCGTCCCTTGCTTCACTTTCCCCCAAGCAAAGTCTCTTACAGGCAAAAGTCTCTCACAAGTATAGAGAGAAACATTACAAGACAAAGCTCATAATAACCTCACCTCCTTAATAGCCATAATTATTGCAATGTGCTGTAGACTACACCATTCAACCAGCCTAATTGTCACCTCACTAGTCTCTATAAGCAAAACCCCCATCTCCAATATATATCCTCCATCATTAATCCTATAGACAACAACATCAACCTTCCACTATAGCCAAACCTATGGTCTAGTGCACTCTCATCTCTCTCTCTAGACTGCTTTCACGTCGCTTATCTAGCAATTCCTACCATTGATGACGCTTAGCATTATCTCCAAACAGTCAAAACCTCAAGTTTGACCCGGACCATCCATAAAAATGAAATAAAAAGAAAAAGAAAATCTAGTGACCGGAGAGCATTCATTATCAATTTAAAGAAGATATTCGAATTTCAAGAAGAATTTTGCATTCTATGCCTTACTCTTCATCAGATAAAATAAATCCTCCATCAAAGTAATCACCCAAAAACAAAATCACATCAGGTTGAAACGGCAACACAGATGCCATGATAGTTCTGCGCATGTATAAATCTGTGTAGAATTGTGCAATCTCCAGCGCCAGTGATTTTGGAGCAAGATTAAGGGAGGTTCTATCCATGATCTGTTGAAAAACAGGATCTGTAACATACTGCAGAAATATTTATGACCAAATGGGGAAGGGGGGACAACATAAGAAGTAAATTACGAAATTAACCTGTGGATCAGCAAGAACAGCAACTTTCACATAACCATTTGGAGATTCTTCTCTACTCATCTGAACTTACAAGCAGGAATGTTAGTATTTATTCAAGCGTTCTCATTCATACTTTTATGCAACTATATATATATTGATAATTAAAAATGTATTAAACAGGTATCAAGGGATGCACCCTCGTTAAGGGTGGAAATGAACCGAATCAGTCAAGCTTTAACTTGTTCGAGTTCGACTCGAACTTTTTATACTGAGCTCGAGCTCGATTCGAACTTTCATATAGGCTAAAGTTTGGTTGGATAAAGAATAATACAGGCTCGAGCTCAACTCACGAATAACTCAATTAAACCAAAATAATATCATTTTAGTTTAAAATATTATAAAAAATATAATAAGAATATTATTAAAAATCAACTGCAAATATCTATCCGTAATTACTGTGGCTTGTAGACAGACTTAGTATAGAGGACAGAGCTCCTGTGCTCATGTGATGGCATGTGGAAAGAAAGCCACGGAAAGGTTTACTGACAGTACTGAGTGCTATAATCTGAGCAGCAGGCAACAAACATTAACATACATGAATTTCCCCCAACATTAGGACATTATTCGGTGTTCGACCTGGATGACTTGGTTAATGAATTGAAATTAAGCCTTTCACATCGAGGAAACATTTTAGAAGACAGATAATAAACCCATTGCCATTTATGTGATTGACTGTCCTGAGTCATAGTTGCAACTTCAATTCCATAATTAAGCTTTAAAAAAAAAAAAAACCTTCTTTTTTATATCAACAACTTAATTTAACAGTGTAGTTATGTACAAATTGACAACCCACGCATCAGCTATCATACAGAGCAGTTTTATGCCTATTCTGGCATATACTAGTTGTCTAGTTCCCAATATAAAAGAGCTTATAAAAATGTTGAACTGTTACCAACCCAGATCAGTAATAGAAGAACCAAGGTCAAAGAAAGGGGAAAAGAAAAAAGTATTGTTGAGGTAAAGTAGATTAGATCCTAATGGCATCTAGACACAGCTTAAAT
This sequence comes from Sideroxylon spinosum, assembly GCA_003260245.2. Lineage (NCBI taxonomy): Eukaryota > Viridiplantae > Streptophyta > Magnoliopsida > Ericales > Sapotaceae > Sideroxylon > Sideroxylon spinosum. Next base: position 16,989,558 of record QLOD02000016.1, on the reverse strand, counting down.
TTGCTAAAACCAAAAACGGCTTCAATTATTTAATCATTTTGATTAAAAATTATTTGTTTTTGCTATTAATAGTGCAATATCAAAATGTCACATGCTTAGGTAGCGTTTGGGAAGCAATGAGCTTCTCAACTTCTAGTTACTCAAGATTTTTTTTTTTTTTTTTGTCTTTTTCCTGAAATTACTAAATTTACCCTGTTACATTTTAAACTCCTTTTAAGCCATCAAGGGCAAAAACATTAAATTAACCAAAAAAAAAAAAACTAAGACACAAGCTACTTTTAAGTTAGCTTTTAGTAACTAACTAGTAACCAACTACCAAAAAAAAAGAGGCTAGCTTTTTTCCTTCCAAAACTCACCGTTAATTTGCTCAAAGCACTACAATATTAAATTAACAAAAAAAAAAAACTAAAAAACAGCTTTTTAAGTAGCTAACTAGCCAAGTAAATAAAAATAAATAAATAAAAATAACTTTTTTTCTTCCCAAACTCATCCTTAATTTGCTCAAAGCACTAAAATAGCAAATTAACAAAAAAAAAAAAAAAAACCAAAAAACTAACTAGTTTTTAAGTAACTAAATAGTAGCCAAAAAAACAAAAAATTAGCTTTTCCTTTTTTTTCTCCCCAAACTCACCCTTAATTTGCTCAAAGCACTAGAGTTTAATCACCAATACAAATCCAGCTGAAACTAAGCCGGGGTTGAGGTGGATTAGAACACTAAACCACAAAAAGTGAAATGAGTTTACACATGAGTCCCAATTATAAAAGAGTTTATAAAATTCTTCAACGGTTACCAACCCAGATCAGTAATAGAAGAATCAAAGTCAAAGAAAGGGAAAAATAAAAGATAAAAAAGTACTGTTAAGGTAAAGCAGATCATATGCTTATAGTGGTTACCGAGGAAGAAGAGGTGGGTGTAGATGATCGGTGACGTAGATGAGGCCAAGAACAAGTCCAAACAGAGGGAACCCAGAACGCCAACATCTCCCCGTAGAGAAGGGTCGCCGCCCATACCACGCACAGCACCACCGTCGGACTCCGCATTTTCTCCTGCTCCGCGACTTTGCCTCACCTCCTTGCCCCGAAACCCATTTCGGTAGTTTTCCTAAAATTACTCTTCTTGTGTTAATTTTTAGAGTTGATCTTTTTTTTTTTTTTTTTCTTTTTTATTCCAATTTTCAACTGTTTGTAAAAAGTTAAAAACTGTACCACTTACCAACAAACGATTTGTAAATAAACTATATTAGGGTTTTCTGAATTATATAAGTTTGTTACTTTACTTGCATAAAAATAAAATAAAACAAAAGTAACAATTTTTTAATTCGTATGATGGGTATAAAATTTAAATTTTATAAAAATTTATAGAATTTTATAAAGATATATATAAACTCCAAACAAATTATATGAAATACCTAAAAATAAATAAAGAAAAAAACTCAAAATATATTACTAGTAATTGTTTGTGCTAAGACATAAAAATAAAATTTGATATGTAAATAACTCAAGTATAAATTTAGTAAACATACATAAAGAAAAAGTAAAAATAACTTAGAAAAATAAAAATTATTAATCAAAAGATATTAAGATATTCATATAGTATTTAACGAAGATATAAAAAAAATTTCATTTATTACAAATATATTATCACATTTTTTAAAATATTAATTTTAAAACTTTTATATGTAAAAAGTATTCAAAAAATATATGGAAATAGTAAAGGATTATGTTTTTATGTGATTTGATCAAAAAGACAACCAATGGAAAACGAAAGAAGTAATCCTAGCTATTAAATAAATTCAACAGTTAAAAAAATCTCAAATTAAAAATTTTAAACCTTTTACTATATATAAATGACACAAATAGTATGAAAGTGTATATATTTAAAATTTAAGTTTTAAGCTCATTCAAATTGAAATTTTTATGTTTATTTTTATTTTTATTTTTTATAAAATTTTAAAGAAAATTAAAGTTTAATATTTTTACATAAAAAATTTAGTTATCTTTGTCTAATAGGTATACGTATGTTGTTTAATAAATGTGTACAATTTTATTGTTTATTACAAATATTATTAAAATTTTTAAAATATTAATTTAAAATTCAAAAAATATATAAGTATAGTGAGATATTATGTTTTTGTGTGATGTGACTTGAAAAACAATCAAAGTGAAAAGAAAAATGAGTGATCCTGACTATTGAATGAATATAACAGTTAAAAACATAAAAATGTTAAATCAATAAACGATATTATTGTATAGAAACGCATGATACTTGCAAATAATATTGGTAGAAAGAAAAAAATTGTGATAGTTGAGACTGTTAATCTATATTCATTAATTTAAGTTTTATGTGAATTAACGGTTGTTGATCTAATAATTGCCAAACTTTGATGACTTATGACAAAAATATCAAAAAATAATTAATTCTTCATATTTTTTAAATATAAAAAAATATAATAAATTTTGAGTTTCAAATTTCAAATTTTGAAAAAAAAAATTCAAGAACATTAGTAGAGAAATTTTCAAGCTAAAGGAGTTGTCTTTTACGGCAATTGAAAACACCACCACCCACCATGACAATTGAAAATCTTTTAGGATCACATAAAACAAATGTCTTATTAAACGTTCTGTTTTATAATATAGACTAGTAAATACTCGTGCAAAGCACGGATGGTCTACTGCGTTAGCGCCCATTCTTCTTTTTATGTCACGCATATAACTATAACATCAATTGATATATTTTATTATATAGATTTAAATTTCAAATTTCAAAAGTAAAAAAAAAAAGATGATAATAAAGATATAAAATTTTATGACTGAAACAAACGTCACATGAAGAGATATGTTTTATTATATAGATATGATGATAGTTCTAACAATTACCTGTGCCTAAAGGCACAGAAATATAATTTAGCATGTAAATAACTCAATTTTGAATTCATAAAACAAACTTATATTAAAATGTAAAAATAACTTATAAAAGTAAAAAATTACTGATCAAAAGAGATTAAGTTATAAAATTTTATTATTTATCATCACTATTATCAAATTTTCTAAAATATTAATTAAAATCTTATATAAAAAAGTATTCAAAAAAATGAAAAAAATCAGAGAAAAAGAAAATAATCCTGACCATTAAACAAATCCAAAATTTTAATTTAAATGTTTAATTTTTAATAAAATATTCAAGAAAATTGAAGTTAAAGTATTTATTTTAAATAAAAAAATTTAGTTGACTTTATCCAACAGGCATCCATATTTTATCCGTCGTTTTTTTATTTATATGAAATAAAGACTAAAGCTGTTTGTGGAAATGCAATTTTGTTTGCAATTAGCTTTTAAAAAATTAATTGGATTTAATAGATATATTTCATGTTAAATTAAATTAAATTAATTATGATATTTATTAAAAATAATTTGATAAAATTTATTTGACATTAAATAAGTTAAATTAAATTAAATTAATTATTAAATAGATTAAATATTAAATTAATTATTAAATGTATTTCATATGAATTAGTTAATTGTAATATTTATAAATTTAATATGAATTAATTAATTTCATATTAAATTAATTAATTATTTATTTTATTAATTTAAAACTATCGAATTTAATTTAAAAATAAATTAATGCAATAAAGATATACAATTAATATGATATATATTGATTTAGATAATTAAAATAATTTACTTTATTTTTATTTTTTGGAAACGGGAAGAAACCACATATAGGCCCTTCGGGCAAAAAAAATAATTCACTTTAACATGATTCAATAAAATAGACAAAGTGTTAAAATTGACAAAATTTTTGTAATAAAAAAATAGAGTGAAAACACTTTTTTGTTATGTTTTTCTGTTTAAGTTTGTATTTAAAAAAATATAAATAGATTAAATAAATATTTTTCCGTTGTCAGTATAAAAAAATTTAGAAACATAAATAGAAAAAAATTTAAACATAAATAAAATCTAAATATATAATAAAAAAATTATTTAACTTTGTATATTTGGCATCCATCTATTATTTAGTACATATTTTTTAAAAAATATTCAAAGAATAAAGGATTATCATCTACTTTTTTGTACTTTATTTCAAAATATATATCAAATTTTTATATTTTCATTATCCTTTCTATCTATTTTTTTAACTAAATACTCCATTTGAATTTTAAAAATTCCTCCCATCTCTCTCTCTTTCCTCTCTCTTCCCCCAGTTTGAAACAACCCAGTCCACCCCTTTTTTTCTCTCTCTATTTCCTCTTTCTCTCTCTCTTCCCCCAGCCAAAACCCCTTTTCTCTCTCTTTCCCCCCTCTCTATTTCCTCTCTCTCTCTCTCTCATCCCCAGCCGCCTTTTCTCTCTATATCTCTTTCCTCTCTCTCTCTCTCCCCTCCTCCAGCCGAAACCCTCTCTCTCTCTCTTATAAAATTTATTTGACATTAAATAAGTTAAATTAAATTAAATTAATTATTAATGTATTTTATATAAATTAATTAATTATAATATTTATAATTAATTATTTATTTAATTTAAAAACTATTGAATTTAATTTAAAAATAAATTAATACAATAAAAATATACAATTAATATGATATATAATTTAGATAATTAAAATAATTATGATTCAATAAAATAGACAAAGTGTTAAAATTGACAAAATTTTTGCAACAGAAAAATATAGTAAAAACTCTTTTTTTTGTTACGTTTTTCTGTTTAAGTTTGCATTTAAAAAAATATAAATAATTAAATAAATATTTTTATGTTGCCACTCTAAAAAAATTTAGAAACGTAAATAAAAAAAATTTAAACATAAACAAAATCTAAATATATAATAAAAAAATTATTTAATTTTATCTATTTGGTATTCATCTATTGTTTGTAAATATTTTTTAAAAAATATTCAAAAAGTAAAAAATTATCATCAATTTTTTTATACTTTCTTTCAAAATATATATTAAATTTTTATATTTTCATTATCCTTTCTATCCATTTTTTTAATCAAATACTTCATTTAAATTTTAAAAACATAAATATTGGTTTATGTGCTCTCGACACCCTTCTTCTAGCTGCCTTAGTCACACCACCTGTTCACGAAAATGCCCCACTGAGGTTTCCCCTCAAGCCTTCTTCGCAATATATATATATATATATTTTTTTTTTTCCATATTATCTCAGAAGCCAGTAAATGTGTGTTTCTATGGAATTCTCTTGGGTTCATGTGTCTAAATTTTACGTACATGTAATAGCTATAGTATCTGAGCAACCAGTTCCCTGAATAGTTTGCTCTAGTGCCTTGCCAATAAATTCTTTTCTAGGGTTTGTGCTCGAGTTTATTGTCGTTCAAACCTTTTCACTTAGATCTTTTTTTTTTTAATTTTTGTTTTTTTTATGTTCGTATTTTTGTTAATAAATTGACTGATGTTTTATTGCTGCATTGGACCTTTAAGTTGTTAAAAAGTACAACTACTGCTTAAAATACGGGTGGGTGAGGTCAGTAACCTGTCAGTAAAGTTTGAGCCATAGCCATGTAGTTGATTCCGATTCCTGTTATTCGGGCAAAAGAGAAGACTAGCGGAAGGAACCTAAAGCTGATGACGAGGAAATATAATGCAACATTTACGGGATGGAAAGGTTGGTGTTGTGAATCTTGTGGAAAATAGAAGCCAGTATCTATATTGCTTGGGATTTCAAGAAGTCTGCAGGACACTGACTCTGTGATTCATTCTTATGATGTCAAGTTGAGGTATACTGAAAATTGAACAGCTAGGCTCACACAAATGCTCCTTTACGGATTTATAAAGGTTTGGAAAGCTGTGGATCAAAAGAATGTTAAGGATGATCAATTGGTATGATATTTATTTTTTACGTCAAATTTGTTTATCAATTAAATAACAGCATTGATGCTGAAGGGCACATAAATACTGGAGTAATGAAATGGAGCAGATATGAATGCTAACCTACTATGATCTTTTGCTGGGTTTCTATTCAATTGAGGTATTTACATAAGAGGTCATGCTTATGGTCAAGATTCAAAATCCTGCTTTATAAAGTATTCAGTATATTAACATTTCAGGGTAAGGTATTCTTTCAAGTTTCATCTTTTCCTGCACATCAAATATATATGAGTTTTTATTTATAAATGGCCCGCTGTAATTTTAACAAATTCTGCTCTGTTAACAAGAAAATTTGTGAAGAAACCTTAAATTTACGCGGTATAACATATCTTTTATTGTGTCTCATTGTATTTGTTCCAACCAAAAGATTGAATAAATGAGGCAATATGCTGCTAAAATGAACTTATGTTGTGTGCTATGTAGTGTTAATGTGAACTTGAAAATTTTCTCCACCCTGAAAGTCAGCTATCTACTGTGAAACATCTGAAATTACTTTCAGCTGACTATTCCATCTGTGAACTCACTTCTAATCCAAGTTTAGCTTCGATTTAGATGTGAATAGAAAATAAGAACTAAACACTGTAACACCGAGGCTTATGAGTTTTAATTGCTGCCACTTTACAAAGGTATACTGACTAATCTGTGTAAGACTTTGCCTTGAGGAGAGATTGGAATTTATGCCTTGATCCTTGATTTCTTTTCAATTTCTTATATTCAAGTCGGATTACTTGGTTGCAATATTTCTCTTTATATACATTGCAAGTAGATAAAACCTACAAAAGAAAAATTTATCACCTGCAAGACAACTACTTACAGTTGCATTAGAACTTGCAATAACAAAAACCCAAATTCCATAAAGTATACATATATATTATTAATGCTTTCTCATTTTAGTGGCTGCCGGCTAGCCCCTATATTGTGAAGCCATTCACCTACTTCTGTAATTGTTGGCCTCTTGAAAGGATTCTGGTTGACACACATGCATGCCACATCAAGCATCTGCAGCATCTCTTCTTCAAATCCCTTGCCTCTCAGGAGAGTATCAAAGACCTCATCTTTTTTACCTTCACACCTCATTTGTTGCACCCAGACAACTAATTCTCTCGATGTCTTTGGCTTGAATACCTCTACAGGTCTCTTTCCTGTTAGCAGCTCAAGCATGACTACTCCAAAACTGTATATATCCCCTCTCAAAGTGGCTATCCATGCTTGACCATACTCTGGGGGAATATAACCAAGAGTGCCAACCAGTTCAGTAGTGACATGAGTGTGATAAGGAAGAATCAATCGGGACAATCCAAAATCTGCAACATGTGCTTCAAACTTATCATCAAGGAGGATATTGCTGGACTTGATGTCACGATGCACTATATGTGGTTCACAGATCTGGTGCATGTATGCCAGCCCACAACTTGCTCCCTGCGCAATTCTCAATCGAGTTGGCCAATCGAGCTGGGTTGCACCATCAGGCTTCTCATGTAACCAATGATCAAGACTTCCATTCTCCATATAGGAATATATCAGTAGCCGAAAGCCATCATACACACAGTAACCTTGCAGGGAAACCAAGTTCTTGTGTTGGGCTGTTGATAGAGCTTCCACCTCTGCTTTGAATTCCCTTTCCATCAGACCCATTTCTCCTGATAGTTTCTTAACAGCCACCTTGGTCCCATTTTCCAAAGTTGCTTTATAGACTAATCCAAAACCCCCACAACCAATAATATTTTCCTGGTTGAAATTGCCAGTGGCTTTTAGAATCTCCGAAATGGTAAGATTCCTGATTTCATCCGTATTATTTGGGAAGACTATGACTAGACTGGTATCCTTGGCAGGCTCAGTAGATATTCCTGGATGAGAGTTGAAGGAGCTTGTATCTAAATCAGTTTTCTCCGGGTCACCTCTTGGAAGGATCCTTCTCTTGGACAATATCCATACTGCTAGTGTGATGAGAGCGAAGCCAATGCCAAAGCCGATGCCAAGGACGAGTCCAATAATGATTTTCTTTTTGGGGATTTTATTAGTAGATGCAGCAGGACGCAGGGGCTCTGGTTGAATGGAGCAAAGGCGACGCAGAGCTTCTCCACACAAACCTGGATTTCCCTCAAAGCTAGAACTGGGAAAGGTATCAAACTGACCTCCTGTTGGTATTGATCCTTGGAGTTTGTTGTTTGCAATGCTGAAGGAAGACAAGAAATGGAGATTCCTCAGTGAATCAGGAATTTCACCAGAGAGACTGTTGCCAGAAAGGTCAAGTTTTTCCAAATTAGTCAGATTAGATATTTGGTCTGGGATGTTGCCAAAGAAATTGTTCAGACTGAGATCTAGCACATGAATAAATTTCAAATGGCCGATCTCAACAGGAATATTGCCACTGAGGTTATTGTTTCTCAAGTATATTGCAGGTGGCAGGTTGGCTAGCTGATTATATTGCAGAGAAGAAACGTTGTTGGGTTTAACAAAGACTGGCAACTCCAGATGACTCCAATCGATTTTATCAGCAGCCTCTTCTGATGCCAGTCTTGTCAGCTGAGTAAGTGCCTTGGGGAAGTTTCCCCAAAGGAGGTTACTAGACAAGTCTAAGTAGAAGAGATTTGGAAGATTTCCCAGCCAACCTGGAATTGATCCTGTGATTTGATTGTAAGACAAGTCCAGGACCTCTAACTTCCTGAGCTTTGCCAGCCAAGCTGGAATTTGACCATTGAATTTGCAGCCACCCAGACCAAGAACTTGAAGATTTTGAAACCATCCTGAATCTTCTATGTTTTCATCACCTAGCATTGTTTCATTATAGAAGTTCTTTGAGATGATCACAGTGCTGAGGTTCTTTAAACCCATGAGAATCCTGATTGCTCCTGTGAAATTGGTGAGGTTATTCGAAGAAAGTGAGAGGAAAGTCAGGGATTTTAATGCAAGTATGCCAGGCAAGATCTCCCCCACTAGCTGATTACTTGCCAATCGAATTGCTGTTAGCGATGTGCACAAGAAAAGGCTTACAGGCAAGCCACCGGTGAAGTTATTGTTCCCCAGGTCCAGTGTGCTAAGATGAGAGAGTTTGGAAAAATCAAGGGAAGAAAGTTCACCTTTCAAAAAGTTCACCCTCAAATTCAGTTTCTTGAGATTGGTGCAATTCATCAGCGACGGGGTCAGAGTACCGCTCAAGTTGTTGACATGGAGCAGCAGTTGTTCCAAGTTGGAGAGCTTCCCGATATCCTGTGGAATCACACCCGTCAATTCGTTACCAAAGAGTTCGATGATTCTGAGGTTGTTCAGGTTGATAATTCCATCTAGTTCTCCAATGAGCTTGTTGGCAGGTAAAGAAATTTCTTGCAAGTTCCCTGCTTTAAAAATATCACTAGGAAGCAGACCGAAGAGAAGATTGAAGCCTGCCCGCAAGGCCTCCAGTTTGGAACACCCGCCAAATCCTCGAGGAATCTGGCCGCTGAAATCATTGAAGGAGAAATCCAAGAGCTTTATGGATGGTGAACTGATGCAGACAGAGGACGGAAGTGGGCCAGTAAAACTGTTGTTGCTGACATTAAAAGCTGCCAGTTTCCCAGCTGACTGGAGAAAAGGAGATTGGATTGTACCATTAAAGTGATTGCTGGACAAATTCACTGTGTGGATGGCTTTGGGCAAGATATCAGAGGATGGTAATTGTCCAGAGAGATGGTTATAGCTCAAGTCGATGAGCTGAAGTCGATTCAAGGAGTTGAAGAATCCACCTGGGAGAGGGCCATAGAGGAAATTGTGAGAGAGATTAATTTGAGAGAGACTGGTAAGGTTCAGGATGGAAGGCAGAATTCTTGCCCGGAGGCCTCTCAAAGGCAGCCATAGGCGAGTAACCCGGCCATTACCATCGCAATCAATGCCTTCCCAGAAGCAGCAGTCAATCCCCAAAGACCAATTCAGAGGAGATGATGAAGGGACAGAGATGTTAGGGGAGAGAGACAAGAGAGAATTTCGATCCAGTTGGCTGCAGGAGGCATTTACAGGTTTGGCGAAGTTTGACAGAATGATCAATATGAGAAAAGCAAAGAGCCTGATTAGATTTTTGTGGGGTGAAGAAGAATGAAAGAGCTTCAAGAGCATGACTTTTCTGTTCTGCTGCTGCTGCTGATGATGATGAAGATGTGTCAGACCAGATTGCTGGTGAGTCTCTTCAATGACTTTGATCATATTATTACAACAAAAGAACGAAGGAAAGGAAGGAAGAAAGAAGAAGAAGAGAGACTGTGAGAAGGGCCAGTTATCATACTGCAAACAAGCAAGCAAAGCAATCAACAAATATGTGGGGTTGGTTACTGCACTACCCGTCATCCAGGTTTGTGCAGACTAAAGTTCACCCATTAAGAGAGAGAGAGAGAGAGAGAGAGAGAGTGAGTGGTTGATGTTGACATGGAGCATTTACAAAAAGCTAAGGTCTAAATTCTCATTAAGCGTTTACTTTTGGGACGGCTCACCAGATCGACTTCCTCTTAGGAGGATATTGTAAATTTTGGTCGATGACCCAATTGGGTGATGGCGTGTGAAACTGCACTGTGCGCGGGTGATAATATTATACACGAATGTTAACCACAGTGCTGTATTAAATTATTTAGGGGTTAAGATGGAAAAAAAAAAAATAAAGAAAAGAAACGAAAAAATTAGATCTAAAAATTTTTTATACGTGTAACTTTTTAAGTCTTAAAGTTACGAATCAAAATTTTATATTTAAGACATTCTAATATTGTACTCAAAAAATTGTAGGTTTAAAAAATTTTCGTACGTTTAACTTTTTGAATCGTAAAATTGGGAATCAAAATTTTACATTTAGGAGGGTTTTTTTGTTTATTAAAACTTACCAAAACCAATCAACGTTTACCAATTTTTATCAACTTCTTTTAAATAAATTTTATCTCATATCACTTTTATATAATTTTTTTTTTTTTTTTTTTTTTGCCATCTAAACATTACCTTAAGATGCTACAATATTGTACTTTAAATAGATAATATATATTTTTTAAATAAGATTTTGTTAATTTTAATTCTTAAAAACTTATTTCAGTCAAAGTAGTTGTTATTGGTGCCAATAATATTTTATACGCAATAAAAACAATTGGAAAATAATTCCACTCTTATTATATAATTTAATATATTAATGCGTGGGTATATATATATATATATAGAAAATATGGGGTCTTCTTTCAATTAGGGGCCTTAGGCTACCGCCCAATTTGTCTTATGACACAATTGGCACTAATTAACATAAAAACAAAGTTATTTTTTTTTTTAAAAAATTACGAATTCGAAATTGATACGAATTGATTTAATTTTAAAATATTTAAATATAAAATATAAATGAACACGAATTATCAACCGGACATGATATGACTCTTTTGAAGTTTGTGACCCACGAAGAAACTCACCCATTTGCCTTTGCGGGATTGTTATTATAATCACCATGATTTATGGATTATACGCACTAGCAGTAGTTTGTTTGTGATATGATTCTAGGATTTAAATCTTATTAATGCTGGATGGTAATTTTTTAGTCTCTCAAATTTTGTACACACATCATTGAAGATGAGACTAGAGTTATGCGCATCTTCTGTTACAAAGATTCTTCCTTCCTTTCTTTCTTTCTTTTTTTTTTTTTTTTTTATTGTTCTTTTTTTATTATATTTCCCTTTCATCTCTTGTTTTCCAATTTATAATAATTTAGGCTTCATTTGCTTTATTTATTAGTTTTTTATTTTTTATTTTACTGTTTTGAGTTTATTTTTCATTTTACACTTTTGAAAACAAAGCTCAAACGTATTTGGTCATTTGTATTTTTAACATTTGTTTTAAAATCAGAAAATAAGTTTTTAACACGAAATGAAAAATAACAAAAAATCATATGTATCCTCTTCTTTCATTTTGTTAATTATTAAACAAAATTTTTATTTTATTTTTTAAATGCAGACCCTAACTTGTAACCACACCCAATATCACATCTTGGGTAGGAATTAACCATATACACCTTTAAAATAATAAATACACACATACATATATAGATATTAAATTCACTTCTCCTTGTTTCAATAAATTTAGCATTTAAAGAAATATTTTTTGACAACTAATCTGCCATCGAGTTTTGTTAAACTGAATGAAGAAAACTTAAAAAAGGAATAGAAAGTTGGTAAGCAATATTTTTTTCAGAATTGTTTTTTTAGGCGAATTTGGCTGCTAGCCCCACACCACCTATGCTGCCTCAATTGGAGATGGTCTTCCTACTCTCAGCAAGAGGGCACAATAAATAGCAAAGTCAAATAGCAGAGAGAACCCAAAAGATACAATGCAGCTTTTAATGTGGTTGTTTATTTATTTGCCTTAGTAAAGAGGTAAAAATGGATTACCAGCACAATAAGTCCCTTGGATGTGACCATAGAAGTTCCTTCCTGCTGCAAAATGTTTTGTTTGATCTATAAATACTGACCAAAAAAAAAAAAAGTAGAATCGCCACTGTCCCACCAAAATGCAAGCCAAACAAAGCCCCTCCTAATGTAGCTAAGAAAACCTCAAGATCCCTCCAGAAACAGAGTCCTGTTCATGCAGAATTTCCCCCAAAATCTTCTTGTGAACAGTAAGTAAATTATGGTCACAAACTACGCATCAGAGTGACAGGTCATGTACTGTCATTTTTATAAGAAACTATTGCGAAAGAATTGATGATTGAGAAGAATCAAATTACAAATCCCAGTTCCCCTTGCTTTTGTAACATAGATAACCTCTCTCTCTCTAATTAGCGTTTGGAGTTCGAAAAAGTTCAATTAAAATAAAAAAAAAAAAAAACTAAAAATTGGTGTAGAAGTGAGACGTAGTGAAATTTAATTAGAAAAAGTTGAAAATTTTCGAAATTTTTTGGAGCTCCAAACGATATGTAATGGACATCTCTCTCTCTCTCTCTCTCTCTCTCCACACATTATTCAAAAGATATAAAAATAAAAAAAATAAAAAAAAATCAGCCTTCTAAAATATGCTAGGAGAACATAGGAGTTTCTCATTACATGACCTAAGATACAGAATACAATACCAGTTTGATCAGAAGTCTTCAGATGTACAATCTTCCAGGTGCCTTCATCTAAGTAGGAAACCGAAAATTATTTGGAAAATTGGTGACCACCTCCATCTCCATCCTCATCCCCAGTGGTTTAGTTACCATCTACAACAAAGTCCATACAAACCAATATTAGTTGTCAAAGCCAAATCTCTTTTGCTTGGATAGAATGCTCGTGTTACATCAGAGAAAAACTTATAAAACGGGAAAACTAGTAGGGACACCAACCCAAAAAAAAAAAAAAACAATAAGGAACAGGTACCCAAGTTGAATGATCTATGCATGGTGGATCTGAACTCAGATTATCAGAAAAAGCATAATTGATGCTTCAGCTTTGTTAGTTTTGTTGGAAATTCAACATAAGAAAGAAAGCGGTTTGGCTTGTATCAACATAATTTCAGTCAGATAGCCATGCCTTTGATTTTAGGATAAAATGGGATCCATTAGATATAAATGGCTAGAGCGAGGCCTGATCCAAGTTGATCTTATCTTGCCCTACTAACTAGGGTCTTAATAAGCTGAGCTGCTCATGAGCCATATATATCCGCCTGAACCCCTGGGGGAGGCTATTAAGGACTCGACTCGAGCTTTGCTCTTTTGATAAACAAGCCAAGTTTGGACCTCTTTTCAAGCATGATTATCAAACGAACTGAGCTTGCAAAGACCTAGTTGTATAATTTACATATCATTATTAAATATAATATATACATCTATATATAATATATATTAATACAAACATATTTTATATGTTATAATAATTTATTCTTTTTAGATCTTAAGTTTTTAATTAGGATTTTTGATCGTATATATCATTTGCTTTGACTTTTGAGTAAATTAATTTTTGCAATATTTCAGGCCTTTAAGGCGTGAAGAGCTCCTTATCAATTATCAAATGCTTAAAAGTTGAAATTTGTATTATCCTGAATATTAGTTATTTTTTATAATAGAGATTATTGTTTGATATAATAATGATTTGATAGTATAAGGTAACTAATTTGATTTTTTGAATATTTGATATAAACAAACTTCAACGAGCCAAACCTGAGCTTTAATATTTGTTAACGAGTTGAACAGGAGCTCGATCTAAGCCTTATCAAGCCCTAGCTCGCCTGAGCCCAACATATATCTTTTTCTCTCGAATTATTTCTCCAAAATTCATTTAATTTTGAAGTACATTCCTAAATAACATTGGTATGTTTTTATTTGTACACTATACAATATACAATATATTCAAATATTCACAATGTCAACGCATTCACCCAACTTTTGGATGCATATCCTAAATTTAAGGTTTGCAAGATCTAACATTTGGGACATACTCACCTAAGACCATAAAACATAAACAAATATCTTTAAAGAAGAAAATCATTTACGGTAAATATAAATAACTTTTTTTAAGTGTTATTTGCAAAAGGCATCATCATTATTTCAAGCTTGATGACTTGTATGGTTGTATCAAAATATAGTTTTGACTGAACTCACCTTTTGAAGGATCGAGGTCAACATGTACAAAGAAACTGGCAGCAACAATGAGATAGCTTAAAATAAGCATCAACCCTTTGAAATAGTTTGATGTCCCTTCCTGAAACAATGAAAGCAATGGTTACAAAGTCAACTATCCAAAGCAACATTGCACTCAAGAGCGGAACAAAATATTAATACGTAATATTCTAAATGCAAATCAATCTTCACTTAATAACATGTGCCAGGTCATATTAGACTGAAGTGAAGTAAAAAAATATATATATATTTAGTCACGGGGCTTATGGCTACATTATAAAAACAAAAAAGGTTTTCCAATAGGCTACACGTTGTAATTCGCTTCTCTTCTTCAACCTTAATATGTCTTTCTCTCCATATAGGGGACTTTTTAAGAGTTTAGATACAAATAATAATATAATTCATCCACTCAGGAAGCAAGAATTATAAGCAACGTAATAGTTCTTGATGCAATGTTAAGAGCTCAAACTATCACATGAGTGGGTGCAAGTTCAAGTCTAAACACAGCCAACATGAGCAAGTGCCAAAATTTAAATATATATATTTACTCCAATGCTCCCAGACTCTTGATTTCGATTTTAATATTTAATTATGCTGACTCTTGGCACCAATTTTACATGTGGGTGAGAAGTTATAAATAATACAAAGGGTGGTTATTAAACGTGTATTGCAGAGGATGAACACGTTGTATTTCTAAAAGAGCTAGAAAAAATCAATAAAATACATAATAAGCGCGTGAAAAAGATATATAAACCAACCTGCAGCATAAATGCCACCACTAACACGGTGATAAAGAGTGTAGCTGTCTCAAAGAGTTGAAAATTTAAGTCCATTGGCTGCCCCATGCACCAACCAACAACTACACAGAAGGGAATCTGCATTCACCAAGAGCACAAGGTCAACAATCTGCTAAGCAGTACGGAGAAATTTAGCTATTTAGCCATGACAAAAATGGTTTCAGTTGCTCAGTTGTCTTGTTTTAAATCAAGCATGACTGAGAAAAGGAATTGGGAATGAACATGTCAATTGTCCTCTGTTTCTTTCCTTAAACACTAGACCAGCAACAAGCACAAGAAAACCCTTTCAAATATGAAACATAGCATCAAAAATTGAATTACGAATCAAGGCCTTACTACAAACATGGATATCTGCGTAGATGATCCGATCGCAACTCCCAGTGTTATATCCTATAGAAAAAATAGGTAAATTAGCTTAACCAACACAAAAAAGAAATGGTTGTTCTGATTTTCAAGCACTCACAAGTTTGTCCTTCACGGCAAACATAATGGCACTAGCATGTTCTGCCGCATTCCCTACAATTGGAAGCAGGATAACACTAATAAAAGCCACGGGAATGTTCCATGAGTCAGATGCTCCCTGCAAAGGGAAAGCTTGTCAGCAACATAACAAAACCATCAACACTTCCCATGATATCTATCAACTTAATTCCAAAGCACATTTCAACACAAAAAAGAGCTCAAGGGCAGCTGCGGAATATAGATGTACACCACACCTGTAAAGCATCAACTAGGTATCCAGATAGTACAGACACCCACAAAGTCAAAATAGCAAGCCACGCAATTGCTTCCCACTGAGTAATCTCAGGAACCTCTTTTTCATCGGAATCTTCTGCAGTACTATTTCTTTCCTGCAATATATACCAAGAGTGACAAAAGAGGAAGAATCAACGCATTATTATGCTGAATAAAGTCCTCAATTATGAAGAAATTAGCATTTTCAATCCTAAACTCTAAAATTAAAAAATTACTGCAAAAATGATGTCAATGTGTCTTTCAAGATCCAAGTGCACATGATAAGACACCACAAAATTTTGCAGAATGTGCAATGTGTCTTGCGTGGTGCAAGCCTATACATGTTATTGGATTAAAAAAAAAAGAAAGAAATAAATAAATAAATAAATTGAGAAACTCATAGCTAAACAGAACAGGAATCATCAAACTACTTTAATGTTCAGATTAAAATAATTATTGGCCAGAACAGCTAATGAGGCTGGGGTTAAAAGAACTGACCTCGTCAACAGGATTCTCATTCAGAGAATCATATTTGTGTTGACTCCTTAGCTGGAAGAAAAGGTAGCTTGCATATGCCACCAGCATTATACAGCTGCTAAATCTAGAAAGAGCCAACTCTGACTTCCCAAAATGCACCTCAGTGTGCGTGAAGTGAAGAACTGCTGGAAACAATATTCCCATAACAGCCATCAACAACAGTCCTGAGTTCACCAGGGCAGCTGCCTGTTTTGAAACATTTAAATAGAATTCAGACTTTTCTCTTTTAATTGTTTATATTTTCTTTCCTCTTTTCTTTTTCTTTTTTTTTTTCACTTTATTTATTATATATATTTTTTGTTTTGTTGGGGGGGGGGGGGGGGGGAGGGCCGTTAAATGGCTAATGCAACTGCAATGTTGATTCCATGGCGTCAATATGATATGAATTTAAATAAACCACATTGCTTAAACAATTTCATGAAGAAATGTACAATCCATTAATCATTATCTACCTTACTGAAATGCTGTACTTTATGGTAATGAGTGATGCCACCAGTGAAGAAGGCACATCCAAGCACTAATAGCATATTTGACAAGATAGAGCCCAGTAATGATTGCTGTACTACCCTAATCATCCCATTCTTCAATGCGTATATTGAAATTATCATTTCCGTTGCGTTGCCAAAAGTAGCATTTAGAAGGCCCCCAACTGCAGATTCAACCAGAAATTGTCTTGTTACAGCTAACCGGGCCCAAATAAATTAAAAATTGAGAAGAAATTTTCAATTTTGGTAGTACAAATTTCATAATCCGTATATTGGGTTATCTGAATATATTTGTGAACACATACATCAGAATTTGAAAAACATGTAATTGCCTACTCCTTGATTGCAATGACCAAATACATTTTAAAAATAAGACCATATAGTAAAAATATGACCAAATTATTTGGTGCAAGGATTCCTATTAAACAATTAAGTCCCCATTATCTGAACTATTTGAGGTGTTTTCAAGTAACCAACAAATATCTAATAAATCATGAACTATCAATATTTACTTCTTAAAAGATTTTAAACCGACCAACTTATGAGAGCATAACTAATCTTAGTTCTTATTAGATGCTAATTGTATTGTTGAGAATGCAACTCTCTCTCTTGCTCACTTGTAAAAATCTCCAATACACTGTTACTTCCTTTAAAGAAATAATCAAGTCCATACATGTGTGGAAAATGCATATATGACGTATATCACAAGTTCAATTGAACAACAAGCAGTACTTGTAAACATAATACATCTAACATCTGAGGGTCTCCAAAATATCCATCAACTAATCAATTATATAGGGGGGAGCTAATTATCACACCAAATATATAATAACATCTAGATGATTAGTTATAGCTATTGATAAAGGGAAAATATTAGAGCAACCAATGAATAACAGGATAAACTTGGAAAAAGAAAATACAAGTCACCATTTCATCACAATATACATTTATTTTCTATGTCCCTTCAACTATTTATCAAGAAGTCTTATTATACTCTTATTTCTTCACAAAAATAGTTTAAAGGAAACAGTTTTCACAGAGTTGGTGTGTCTTCAGCCAACAAAGGTTTTTCTTAAATAAGTATGACCGGCAAGACTTCTCATCTTCATACGATAAAAGAAAGCAGTCAAAATGTAGCACTCATATCATTTGATTGCCGTTGGGTATCTCACCAGTCAATGCATCACACTCAAAGTACAGGACAGCATTCATTCAATTTCCACAATCATAAGTTGATAGCAGTAAAATAGAATAAATAAAAAGGCATGGCATCAACCTCAACACATCCTCGTCTGCCATTTCTGATATTCATATCGTGATACATTAAATGAATTGAAAGTTTGGAAACTCAGAATTTTATCGAATTAATCTAACTTTATATTTGTGACCTACACAGTTAAATTATTCATTTGTGAATTTTTGGGATTTTTCTAACTCTGTAGTACTTTGTGCTTAGTTGGCTTCCACCAAGGTAGTTATATAATAAAACAGGACGGTTTTTAAAAATGTCCTTCTCACAAACTAAGATCCAATGACTGAGATTGAATTTTATTCTTCAACGAATGGTTGAGATGATCTTTTACATTCACAAAACATTTGTTTCTTTATCTCACATCAGTAAAACACAACAACTTCAATTTTTATTTTGCCTATAAAAGTATTAGAATTGTAGCATATGATTTTGATAAATAACATATATAAAAAAACTCAAGGTTTCCTAAAGGGACCCACTTTTTTGGGTTTTAAAAAGGAATTTACTTGCTCATAGATTCCTTTTAAAAAGGGACCCACTAGATTAAAAATTTAATATGATTGTTCAATTTATATACTTCAATTATATTGGTAATTAAATTAAAAATACAAATAAAATTTGAGTTAAACTAAAAAACAAAAATAAAATAAATAAAAAAACTTAAATAATGATTAGATTATTTTTCTTACAACAACAACTCTTAGTATTTTTAAAATTTAAAAGTACAAAAAAATATTGAATATTAATTAAGCCAGGGAATAGTTATTTTTGTACATTCTAATTTTAAATTTAAATTAGTCACATTTATTATATTTGTTTTATTTTAAAAAGCACATATGATTAATGACATTTTCATTTGAGTTATTTTTATAAAACTAATAAAAAAATTATTATTAAATCCTATATAGCACTCTCTATATTTATCATTCTACTTTTTTTTTTTAATTTTACAAATATTTGAATACCACAGGATGGTTTTTAACAATGTCATTCTCACAAACTAAGATCCAAAGGCTAAGATTGAATTTTATTCTTCAACGAATAGCTGAGATGTTTTTTACATTTATTTTGTTTATTTGTCCCATGTCGGTAAAATACAACAACTTTACTTTTTCTTTTGCATATAAAAGTATTAGAATTATAGTATATGATTTTAATAAATAATAAAAATAAAAAGCTCAAGCGTTCTTAAAACGGACCCACTTTTTTGGGTTTTATAAACGAATTCACTTGCTCATAGATTCCTTTTAAAAAGGGGACCCACTTGCTTAAAAATTTAATATGATTGTTAAATTTATATATTTCAATTATATTAGTAATTAAATTAAAAATACAAATACAAATTTGAGTTAAACTAAAAAACACAAATAAAAAAAAAACTTAAATAATAATTAGGTTACTTTTCTTATAACAACTCTTAGTATTTTTAAAATTTAAAAGTACAAAAAAATATTGAATATTAATTAGACTCGAGAATAGTTATTTTTGTACATTCTAGTTTTAAATTTAAATTAGTCACATTTATTATATTTATTTTATTTTTATAGAGCACATATGATTAATAATAATATTTTTTATTTGAGTTATTTTTATAAAACTAATTAAAATTTTTTTATCAAATTCTACGTGGCACTCACTATATTTTTCATTCTACTTTTGTTTTTTAATTTTTTACAAATATTTGAATAGAATTAGTATTAGGGGAGTGATTTTTTTTTCTAAATTCTAATATTAAATTTAATTTTAATTGAGGAGTACTGTAGGCACCGGTTTTTCGCTAGTTTATTTAAATATTGAAGAAGGTATAACCCATTTATGCATAAGGAGCAGCAAGGAGCAGATTTCCCTATTCAGTTAGTTAGTTTAGTGGCACGTAGCCTAGTTGCTTCTCTACGAGTCCTTGTTTTCCACTTGACTTTGTAGGAAGAGTAAGGTTTGCAGTTCCTTCTATTTTTGGGGTTGTTTTTGAGTGATTGAAAGCATGGTCTTCAAATGTTTTTTCACGGAGAAGGGGTCTATGCATAGCTCCATCTGGGTTTGCTTCTTTGGAAGCTTAGAAGATTTTTGGGGTTGTTTTTGAGTGATTGAAAACATGGTCTTCAAATGTTTTTTCATGGAGAAGGGGTTTATGCATAGCTCCATCTGGGTTTGCTTCTTTGGAAGCTTAGAAGACGGCTTGGGGGAAGTGCTCGGCTAGGAAGGAGAAGGATTTTGTAGAGCCTGAAGCTTGGAAATGTAGGAATTTAATTTTCCAACACCATCTTCTACTAGTTCCATTAGCATGGATGCGAGGTAGGTGAATAAATACTTACTCCCTGATTTCTAATTAATTTATAGTGTTTACAGGTTGTTGAAGTGGTGTGTTAAATCTGGTTATGGTTGAATGCTGCATTCGGTTTTATTACATTATGTATGTGTCTGAGTTGGACTTTAATTAAATGTTAAAATGTTCCATTCTTGATGTATATGAGAAGTTGGAACTTGAAGCTAAGAATATAGATGAATTGCCAGGAAATAATCATGACTGAAAAAAATGGTTAGCCCACATGAATGACATGCAAGATCAAGTTCAATTTCTAGTTCAAACTCAGGCTTTTCATTCACAACAACAACAACAATAATAATAATAACGGTCAAGATAGACGAAGGCATAAACAAGCAATAAACTCAGACTTCTCCATTTTAAACAGATATCAAGACCATAATTCATAATGCATGCGTGACCGTACATTTAGAAAAGAAAAAAGGGGGCGGCGGGTCCAAGTCTTAATAATATAGATAGTGACGTGTCACAGCATCATGACATTAAACAATAAGCAGATTAGTTTTTCATGAAGAACCATAAGTAAGAACAATAAACATACCTGTAGGTCCTGTATAGAATGCTAGCTGCCTGCACCATCATGGCAAGTAAAATGCATATTAGTTTGTCCAAAGGAAAGGAGAATTAACAGTATCAACAAAATTGTTAACAATTAATTTGTGAAGCCAAAACTTACTCAGTTGCGTATCCCAAACGCTCTGCTAAAGGTGTAATGCCCAATAAACTGAAGAAGAAGACCCATCCCTGCAGTATAACAACCGTCGAAGAGTTAAAACCAAGAGGAAAAGCATCATGAATCACCAAATCATGAACATAATTACTTAGGAGAACACTGAGTTTTGATTATCACTTCTGATTATTCTCTAAAATTGTAGTTACTTGATGCTAATTCACTCTTATTTATCCAATTTTAGAGATAATTAAGTTGTTCTTATAAAGATAATTGCATTCAGTCTTGTTTTCAAAAAATTGACATGAATTTCATGTTAAAACAAGATTATAGATGTGTCTGAAAGCCAAACCAAATGATGGGCCATTACTAGGATGATGGAGAGTTGAAAAAAGATGAAGAATAGATCTTTCAAGACAAGTCAGAATTAATTTGGCACCCCCCCGGGGGGGGGGGGGCATAATACTGCTCCCTGCCTGAATTCGTTGAAACGGCTTAGTAAGACTGTTCCCATAGAAGTTGGCAGAGGCAATCAAATTACCACCTAGAAGAATCCGTTCAAATGGCCAAAAAGGGCACATTCAAACTACTCGTCAATCTGCAGCTTATTTTGTCTATTTTCTGTATTTTTGAAGGTTATTAACAACCCACTTGTTATGGAATTGCAGGGTATGTAAACATAGAGATTTTTAGACCTTTTTGGGAACCCTAATTCTACAATTCTCATTCTCTTCATCTTCTTTCTCTAAAAACCCTTGTTCTTGCATTTCTAGATGGCTTATAACAAAAATTCTATAGCTTAGGCCAAGAATTGAATTGTTTTGTGTAAGTGTTCTTTTCATTCTATTTTCTCTAATTTATGATTGATCATTAGTTGTTTGGTAATATTGAATGAGTAATTAATTGTATGAAATTTTCAAGTTTCAAATATTTGTTTAATCCCTTGCTAACCAATGTACATGAATTATTAAATCTAAAATCTTATTTGCATCACCGGTCTTTCAATGAAAAAAATTTTGGATTGAATGCATGATTGTTGCATATAACCTTTATTTTTATTTCTTTCCCTCCAAACATTCTCTTTCTATTCAAAATTGCTTCCAAACCTTGATCTTCGATTCCTAAACAAACAATCCATGAGAATGATATCCGATACTTCACCGGACTATTACTACATCACCCTTGTGCGCTTGTGAGGATAAAACTACATCAAGAAGTTGTAGCCACTTCCCACATAATCACAAATTTTCCTTACAGGTTCTTCAGCTCATTGATCATATTTTTATTCATTGCTCTTGGTCGAAGGAATTGTGAAATCTAATTTTGTCTAGCTTTGGAGTAGTAAGTTTTTCCAAATGATACCAAGAAAATGTTTCAATCATGGTGAGGTTACAGATTGTGTGCTCTATTAGAATATATGTTATTGATATGGTAGATATGCCAGTAGATGTTATTCTTTTTCTAGTTTGAATAGGATCATATATGATTTTCCTTCCACATTGTACTAGTCTCCTTCTATTATGGGGCCGTTTGGAACCCCAACCAACTTCAAAAACTCCAAAATTTTTTCAAAAGTTTCAGCTTTTTCAAATTCCAAAAAATTCCAAGGTTTTCATAAAATTTTTCAAAATCTATTGGAATAAACTATTATGGTGCGTTCCAACAGATTTTGCTGGATTTTTGAAAAAGTTGGACTGACATTCATACCAAAAAGTTTTATAAAACTCCAAATTTCAAAGTTTTCAACTAAAATTTTAACACGTGTCACTTTATATAATTTTTAATAACTTTATATCAAATCAAATACAAACATCCAACCCATCATTTCAAAACAACTTTTATACTTCAAATTCCAAAAAATTTCACTTTCGATTTTTTTTTTTTCAACACTCCAAATGGCCCCTATATGTACAATGTAAGACAACCCTAATAAGTGCGTCAAATCATTCAACTAAATTCTGGAATTTCTATATGGTACCAGAACCAACAATAGGCCTATGAGTTTCCATGGAATTCAGTCAGCCAACGAGCGACAATTTTTGGTCACCCATCAAACCTTTGTCTTGCTTTTATATGATTTATCTTTTTCCTTATCCCACCCTAGTCCAAAACCCTTACCACCTTGGTTCTTGTGTCTATATCAAGAAACCGATGTTCTAGTTTTCCTTCAATTCTTGTGTCTATATCAAGAAACCTCTACCTCCTAGGTTCTTGTGTCTGTATCAAACAACCAATTGGAGTATTTCAAGTATTTTGGTAAAGTTCAACACTGACAATGATTCTTAGTTGTTGGAAACGAACCAACAACATCAACTGTAGATGATCCTAGTGCCCTAATCAACTCTTCCAGATTTGTAGGAGTCGACCAAAGTCAACAGAATTTCACTAAAGTCCAACAACCAATCCTGCTATTGTACAAAAGCCAATTTCATTACAGTTTCACTATCATCAAGCAGTTAGTTTCATACATGGATTAGGTATACTTGTTATAATGACATGAAGTGTCGAAGAGTAAACAGACTAGCCCGAACACCCTAAATTATAAAATAAAAAAAAATTGGGTACGATTGTTTTTTTGTTTTGTTATGCTCGCCATTTCCTTAATGCCTCTTTTATTAATAAATTTCTTTTTATCAACTGAAAAAAAAAAAGTTCATCAATTCACATTCTAAAGAAAACTCAAAGGATTGCAATATATATTAATAGCTACATCCATTCTACTTTTTTTGTTTTATTGCAAATTCAATGCCAATCGAAGTTAATAGGAAACAAATAGCTGAGGTACGTAATTCTTACATGTTTCCCAGTAAGATAGTGCAACATTATTGCCAGAGGCCCAAAAGGAAGCAATACGTTAATCTTTGCTTTAATTAAGACAATGTAAATACTCCGGAGAGGATTGATCCATTTAGACCATAAAACCCATGAATTGGATAGCTTTGCACGTGATCCAAGATGAGATGACTCAAAATCAAAAGTTTGCGCTTTACTTGTAGCTTGTGATGAGCTTAAAGGAGTCCCTTCATCAAACTCAAGGTCATTCTCCCCTACACGTCCCATATCTGCAACATTGATAATCTCCCTAATCAACTCAAGCAAGTAATACAAATTAATACAAGCTTAACATAGTAGATGGATCCATTAAGATCAGTACATTGAGTCAGTCCATGATCTCACCACAATCGTATATGGAAATTTGAAATCAAGGGAAAAAAGTGTATATCAATGAATTTCTATCTAGGAAAATTTCACCGATCCCAAAATATTGGCACTTTGTCAACACAACAATCAAAAATTCAAAACAATAATGCCAGGACAAGTATGTGTTCTTTTCGGTAAGCAACGTTTGTGGATATTATAATTTATGTCTATATCTTCAAACATGCACATGTTATCCATCACAACCAGGGAAAGGATAATTGAAAATTTAGCAAAAGTTCAACCAAAACAAGATACCAAATTTTACAATTGCATGCTATATCATCGTTGTGCATATACGTAGTGTGGATACTTACATCTTATAAATAGGTATAAATTCCATAGCACAATGATGTCTTCGTAAGAAAATGACAAGAATTGATATAAATATATATATATATATAAACACGAACACTCTAAACTGATTTATTTTGGCTCAAGAAATTCCCAAACCATGAGTCACAAAAACAATCAACAAGTAGTTCTAACTTCTAAACAGAAAACATACATTTTGAAAATGAGTTCCTGCAGGGTAAATATTCATCAAAGGAATGAGACATGATACAAAAATATTAACACCAGCAAAGAATACTTCCCAAGATAAGTTTCTAACAGTCAATGGTACTAATCCTATTCAAGTTTTGAAAGGAGCTATATTTATTCAAGTTTTTGTATTGTGTTAGAAAAATAAAAAACAAAAAGATAATTATCCAAAAAAATAATTACCTTTTTTATTTAATTAATCAAAGAAATTTGAATATGCACAAACAATTTCATTTTCTATCATCTTTGCTTTCCCCTCAGACACCCATGCCCAAACTTCTCCAAATATAAATGTCCCTTTTAAGACATTCTGTTTTGGCGGCTAAAAAAATCAGCCGCTAGCCAGAGTCAAAACAGGGTATTAAACATAAAAATCAGATCAGCTCTTCCCAAGAAGACCTTCAGAAAGTGGTTGACTATGTATCGAGAAAGTGGATCAGAAGTTGCAGATTACACATCCAAAGGGCCCAACAGACCCTCCTGAAACACGGATCAATGATTGCACACCACATGAAATTAACAAATCTTGTAGAGAGAGAGAGAGAGAGAGAGAGAGAGAGAAGACTAAATGACAGAGAAAATCCGTACGGGGCGAAAATAAGTAGAAATTACCTCAAATTTACTTTGTTGGATCCAAAAAGGTTCCACTTTTAACTGATCCACGAATTGGGTCTGAGGCACTTGTAATAATATACTTGAACAACTTCAGCAATACAAAGGCTATAATAATATACACAAGTAAATGTATGTGGGGGGAGAGAGAGAGAGAGATGGACTGTTGGGCTGGATTCAAAGATTAGTATTATTTTTGCTGCTGGGTGAAGAAGAGATGAGATGGCGTCAAGTGGCCGACGAGATAGAGCAGAGAAGTTTCCGCGAAGTAGCGGTAAGGAGTTTTCAATTTTTAATTTTCAAACGTTTGGTTGCTTTCCATGGAATTTGAGATTTTCTGGGTCTGGGGGTGTGAATCCGAAATCTGATAATGGAGGAGTGGTGGGAGGATGGTCACAAGGGTCACCAAACAAGTCTTTTAATTTTCCTTTTTCTAAATTAATGTAGAAAATCTAAGAAACGGAAAGGTTTTTCTTACTCTCTCTTTTTTTATTATTATTATAATTTTAAGCAATGAATTTAAATATAAAAATAATTATCTTTTTAACTTCTATACTTAAAGATTATTTGGAGTGAAAAAAATAAAATAAAATAAGATAAAATAAAATAAATTATGAATTCATAATTTATATACTGAAATAAAAAATAAAATTAAGATAAAGTTTTTCAAAATTTTTTTTTTTTGGACTTTTAACAAAAACAACCTTAAAGTGAAAATCATTTTAAATTTTGGAAATTTACATTCATATCCTTTACTTTATTTAGTTATTAAGTCTTTTTACTTGCGTTTTGTAATTTTATTTTAATCTAAAATATAAAAAATACAAAGGTAAATTTTTAAATTTTAAAGGTTATAGATCGTAATATGATGACATATAAATATATATTTTTAAAGTTTAAAGGATATAAATAATTTAGGTAAAAAATCAATTATCTTATAAATATATAATTACAGAACAAAGTTAGCCTCTTTAAAACATTTGACGTTGAATTAGGGTGGGCATCTTTTACCAGCTGGACAGATTCCTCTCAAGGTCTTCTTTGCATGTATATTTTTACTCATGAATCCCGTGTAAAGCCTGCTTTGCATGTACATTCCTCTCAAATTCCCCTCAAAGTCTTCTTTGCATGTATACCTGTATAATAAACGAGTTCAACTAATTAGACATTTATTGATATATTTGCTCGGGATTGCACCACGTCAGAGAGAAGGGCTAAAAGTCCGAGGGATGTGAGGCTTGGAGGAGAGTTACCAGTCTTTAAATTTGAAATTCAAAACCTTTTATATATATATATATATACATATGTATATTATAAAATTATACAAATTCTATTTTTGCAGATATAGAAATAATTATTTTTTTTACATTTTTCTTACATTATCAAAGCTTCATTACTATTAAATCAACAACCGACTGTCATAATTTTTTTTTTCTTTTTTTTTTCCTTTCTACTTATATTTATTGATTTTATTTTTGTATATTTTCAATCGTTAAATTTATTTAATAGTCAGAATTATTTTTTTCTTCTCCACTTTAATCGTCTTTTCGCACATCACTTGAATTTTTAAATTTAATATTATAATTAAAATCAATTGATTTGATATTTATTCTACATGACATTGAACAAAAAGGGGGGTTACGTTGCATTGGACGGAAAAAGGGTAAAGTCAAATAGTTAATTGAACCGTTGCATTTTGGCTAAAAACAACAACATCTGATGGTTCATTTCTTTTTTATTTATTTATTTTATTTTATTCCCAAGGCTACCTAAAAACACCATTATTTTTTGTTTATAAATAAACAAGAAATTATCTGTGCCTAAAGGTACAAAAATATAATTTGATCCTGCAAATAACTCAAATGTAAATTTGTAAAACAAACCTACATGAAAAACTATAAAAATAAAAATCATTAATTAAATAAATTAAAGTATATGTACAATGTTTAATAAAGGTGTTAAATTTTATTATTTATTACAAATGGTATATTGATTTGAAAACTTTTATAGAAAAAAAGTTATTCAATAAAATATGGTAAGAGTAAGAGAGTGTAGTTTCCATGTAAAGTGACCAGAATGACAAATTAATTTAAGAGAAAAAAAATCCAGACCATTAACAAATCCAGTGATTAAAAAAATGTTAAATTCAAATTATTTATCTTTATTATTATATAGGTGACACAAAGAGAGTTAAAACGTATGTATTTAAAATTTTAAATTTTAAGTATATTAAAATTATATTTTTATTTCAATGAATTTTAAATTTTAAGTACATTAAAGTTATAAGTTTAATTTAAATGTTTATTCTTTAAGAAATTTTTGAGGAAAACTATACTTTAAATTACTTTTTTTTCAAATGGAAAAAAAAACACAGTTAACTTTTTCTAATAGGCATTCATAGATTGTTTAATAGATGTGTAAAATTTTATTATTTATTACAAGTAATCACATTTTAAAAAACATCTATAAAAAATATTCAATAAAATATGGGAAGAATAAGATAGCAACTAAAAAGATAACTAAAGTAGAAAAGAAAAGAAAAATAATCCTGACAATTAAATCAAACGGTTAAAAATATACTAAATTCAAAATTTTTAGCTTCCTTAATATATAGATGACACAAATTATATAAAAGTGTATTTATTTAAAATTTAAAATTTTAAGTATATTAATTGAATTTTAATTTAAATGTTTATTCTTTTAGAAAATTAAACAAAATTAAAGTTTAAATATGATTTCCTTTTTCATTTGTGTTATTTGCATATTTTATTGAATATTTTTTCTTTTTATAAAAGTTCTTAAATCAATATTCTTAAAAATGTGATAATATTTGTAATAAATACTAAAATTTTACATCTTTATTAAATATTGTATAGATACTTTAATTTCTTTGATTAATGATTTTTATTTTTATAGATTATGTTTTATAGTTTTTCATATAGGTTTGTTTTACAAATTTATATTTGAGTTATTTACTGGTCAAATTATATTTTTATACCTTTAGGCACATGTAATTTTTAGTTTGTTTATAAACCAAAAAAAAATGATGTTTTCAGGTAGCCTTGGGAAAAAATAAAATAAATAAATAAAAAAGAAATGAACCATCAGATGTTGGTGTTTTTAGCCAAAATGCGACGGTTCAATTAACTATTTGACTTCACCCATTTTTCATCCAATGCAACATAGCCCCCATTTTTCGTTCAACGTCATGTAAGATAAATGTCAAATCAATTAATCTTAATTATAATATTAAATTTAAAATTCATCTTAATTATAATATTAAATTTAAAAATTCAAGTAATGTGCGAAAAGAACACTGAAGTGGAGAGGAAAAAAATAATTCTGACTATTAAATAAATCTAACGATTGAAATATACAAATATAAAATCAATAAATATAGGTAGAAGGAAAAAGAAAAAGAAAGAAAAACTATGGCAGTCGGTTGTTGATTTAACAGTAATGAAACTTTGATAATGTAAGAAAAATGTCAAAAAAATAATTGTTTCTATATTTACAAAAATATAATTTTATAAAATATATAATATACATACATATATATATATATATATAAGGTTTTGAATTTCAAAATTAAAAACCGATAACTCTCCTCAAAGCTTCGCATGCCTTGGGCCTTCAGCTCCTCTCTCTGACGTGGTGCAATCCTGAGCAAACACATAGATAAATGTCTAATCAGTTGAGCCCATTTATTATATAAATTTTAGTGATTGAATCCGTTTAATTACCTTGCAAAAAAGATGAATCCGTTTAATTATTTACTTCAAATTACATATTACTAACTGAGGAGCTTTTGGAGTTCCAAAATTCTTTAAAAAAGATATGATATGAGTAACTTTTTAGCGTTTATAGTTCAGTCATCAAATCATATTTTTTAGAAATGAATAATTTCGTTCAAATATATTTTCGCAGTTTGAACGGATTTCGATGTGAACTTTTTTACTTTTGTGTCACAACTTTTTGAAAAGTATAAAAACTTTATTGGGGTTTGTAGAAAAGTTATTAAAATTTGTAGAAACTTTATTAGAATTTATATAAATTTGTTTGTAGTTATAGGTATATATAAATTGAGTGAGTTTATTTGCACTCTACCAATGAATTCTTATAATAAAATTACAGAGCTACAATTATTCTTCTATATTAAGATATTTTGTATAATTTTAATACCATAAATACCTTTCCTCAAAAACTTAATTTATATCAACTTTTGAAACTAATTTTCCTACTGATAATTAATTCTCCTTTAATTAAAAATTATAATTTTACTCATATTAATCTATTATTGACAAAAAAATATAATAATGTCTTTATTTTAATATTTATTCGCTAATTAATTAAAAATTAATTGATTAAATTGCTTGCTATCTTATAAACTACTATAGTTACTACTATAATTGTTTATGGAATTGTAGTTTTGTAGGGTTTCCTTTAATATTGGAATTTAAGTAGTTTGCTAAGCTCATTCTTATTACAATTAAGAAGAAAAAATTAATTGTTTTTGTACAATGTAATAAAGACAAAATTTTAGTAAAAAAATATTTAATTTTTACTTTTATTCTTAATGATTATCCGTTATAATTTTTTACATAGTGGAAATATATTTTTATTTCTATTTTGGAAAAAATAAGAATAATTAATGAAATTCAAGATAAAAATAAACTCAACGCTCATTCAATTTTTTTTTATATATTTAAATTAAAAATAATATAAAAATAAATTTTAAAAATAGTTTGTTTGATAATTAATTCATTTTTATTTTTAAAAGTTGATAGATTTTAAACTTTGATATCAATATGTTATATTACATATTAAATTATTATTATTTGAGATCAATTATTTAAGCAGTACTGAATAAAATATTGTTGCAATTGTCATACTTCTATATAACTAATATGAGATTAGCAACTTTAAGATTTTTTATTTTTAATTGATAATTTTTTATAACAATAAAAATTGTCTATCCAATTAATTTTAAATTATCTAAATATTTATTTTAATTTTTTAACGAATAAATATAAAAATAAGGATTTTATTTTATCTTTAATTTTTAACTTTTGATTTTTAACTTTGCTTTATAAATTATATATGAAAGGGTAAGCATATTTGCACTTCACAAATAGATTATCACACTCTACTTTAAATTTTCACTAAATAATATTACATAATTACCTCATTCTTCTAACAAAATATCTTATATAATTTTAGTACCATAAATAGTTTTTTGAAAAAATTGAATTCATATCAACTTGAAAATATAAAGTGGATTATAAAAATTTGTTTATGGATTGCTTATAGGATTACCTTTTAATCAATTATTTTTCTAATTAATTAGATAATAAAAATTAGAATAAAAAGTTACTATATTTTTGTTGTCAATAATAAATTAATGTGAGTCAAAATATAATTTTAGTTGAATGAGAACTAATTATCAATGGCAAAAGTAGTTTTAAAAGTTGATATGAATTAGGTTTCTATCGAAGGGTGTTTATGGTATTAAAATTATACAAAATATTTTAATGGAAAAATGAGGTTAATTGTGTAATTTTATTTAATTAAAAAGAAAAATGGAGTGTAAATAGGCTCATCCATATAAATTTATATAGATATATATATATATATATATTCACGTAGTCTAAAATAAGAAAAGGTTTATTGAGTTTTTCAGAGTTTTTTTTAGCAATTTTTGGAGTTTTTCTGTAAACCAAATAGGCCTAACTTATATAGCTATACTAGTGTTGATCCGTGTGATGTACAAAATTGTATAATATTTTTTTAATAAAATATAACTTTAAATATATTATAAAATATTCAATAAAGTTGCATAATTTCATAAAATAATTATTGAGTTATTTTTCTCCTGATGAGGTTAATGGAACAGTATAGAGACGGTAAAAAAGATTTATATATGGTGTTTATTGATTTAGAGAAGGCCTATGGCTGGGTTTCTAGGAAAATTCTATGGAGAGTCTTGGAAAAGAAAGGAATATATGTCACATATATTGAGGTGATAAAAGACACATATGATAGAGCCTTGACATCTATACGGATGCCTGACGGAGAAACTAAGGAGTTTCTTATTACGATTGGTCTACACCAAGATTCAGTGTTAAACCCATGTTATGGATGAGTTTACAAGACATATTTAGGATGAGATATCATGGTATATGCTATTTACTAATAACGTTATTTTAGTAGATGAGATAAGAGAATGAGTAATGTTAAGCTAGAATTGTGGTACGAATATTAGAGACAAAAGGGTTTAGATTAAGTCGATATAAAACGGAATAGATGAAATGTAAATTTAGTCAAAGTAGAACAATTGGTAGTATAAAGGTAAGTTTGGATACACAGAAGATTGTAGAGAAAGAAAACTTTGGGTACCTTGGATCTATGATGCAATAGAATGGAAGGATTAATAATGATATGCATCATAGGATTCAAGTCGGGTAAACCAAATGGAGAAGTGTTTCGGGGGTCTTATGTAATAGGAAAGTTCCCCTCAAGGTGAAAAGAAGGTATCATAAGGTAGCGGTAAGACCAACGTTATTATATGAATCAGAGTGTTAGGTAGTAAAGTATAATCATATTCAAAAGATAGCAGTTGCAAAGATGAGAATGATAAGATGGATGTGGAGGATCATAATGAGAGATGGGATTGGGAACGAAGAGATAAGAAACAAAGTAGGAATATCACTGATTGAAGATAAAATGAGAGAAAAATCAATTAAGATGATTTGGCCATATTAGAAGGCATCCAACGGAAGCACCAGTTAAAAAGTGTGAAAATATGGAAATTGCAAGGAATAAGAGAGGGAGAGGGAGACCTAAGAATAGTTGGAAAGAACCATTAAACATGACCTTACCTACATGGATCTAACGGAGGACATAACCCTAAACAGATTTGATTGGTATCGCCAAATCTATATAGTCGATCTCACCTAGTTGGAAAAGGTTTAGTTTGGTTTGATTTGGTTTAATTATTGAGTTATTTTTGTATTTTTTTATTTGTATTAATGTTAGTGAGTCAATAAATTTGATCATAATCAGATTCCACACGAATACTAAAGTTTATATTTTACCAAATTTTGATTTAACCCAATCATAAAAAATTAAAATTTCTTCTAAAATATATCCTAAATCACAAACTTACCTAATTGACATGATCGTTTTTTATTTTATATTGTTTGTTAATTTTAATATATATTTTTATTTTTAATTCTTTACTTATTTTGCAAAATTAGCTTGAGTTATAAATACTATTAATTTTAATTTTATTAAATTAAAATTTGCTTGATTTTATAAAAGTAATTCAAATTAAAAATACTATTTTTGTTAATTGTATGTTGTACTTTATAAAAATAACTCAAATACTAATTATTATTAACTAGGACTTAGCTAATAGTCAACATGACTAATTTAATTTTATAATTGAACTTAAAAAAAATTACTGCCTCACCTAATTAATATTTAGGCACTTCAATGCCTAACTAATAGTAAGTATTTCTTTTTAATTTTAGATTCTAAATATATTGAGAGTTGTTATTATGAGAAGAGTTAAATTTTTTTTTTCAAATTTAATTAGGTTTTTCCTTCAAGCCTGACTTATTTAAATATTTAAATTTTGTGATGATAGTGAACCAATAGGAAAATGTTATTTATATTTGATTCAAAGATTTGTAAAAAAAAAAAAAAAAAAAAAAACAGAATAGTGAATATGAAAAATAGCATATAGGATTTAGTAATAATTTTTTGATTGATTTATAAAAATGACTTAAATTAAAAATATTGTTAATTCAAAAAAATATGGTCAATTTGACCAATTTAAATTTAAAATTAGAATTTAGAATAAAATTAAAAATCATTTCCAAGATTAATTTTATTCTAAGATTTGTAAAAATAAAAAACGTAGAATGACAAATATATAAAGTGGTATATACAATTTGATAATAATTTTAAATTGGTTCTATAAAAATAACTTAAAAAATATCATTACTAATCACGTATACTTTATAAAAAAAAAAAACTATAATAAATTTAAAACTGTTGGAAGAAATGACTATTGGGTAATTAATAGTTAGTAATTTTAATTTTTGAAATACTATGAGTTGTTATGAGATAAATAACCTAATTATTATTTAAGTTTTTTTGTGTTCTTTAATTTAATTTAATTTTTTATTTATGTTTTTAGATTAATTATTAATATATTTAAACTATATAAATTTTACAATTATATTAAATTTATAAGCAGGTGAATTTTTTTTTTTTTTGAAACTCATGAGTTCATTTATATGAAATTTATAAGTAAGTGAGTTTCTTTTTAGAACTCATGAATTCTTTTATATTTGTTAAAATCATATGCTACAATTTTAGTACTTTTATAGGCTAAAGAGAATTTATAATTGTAGTCATTTATTAAAATTATGTACCATAATTCTAATATTTTTATAAAACCAAAGAAAAGGTGTAGTTGTAATGTTTTAGTGATGTGGGATAAAAAAAAAATTACGTGAATGATAATCACATGTACTTTTGAAAAATAAATATGATAATTTAAAGTCATTTAGAAAAATAACTACTACTAAACTTTAAGTGGTTTTTCAAATCAGGTGGATCCGGTTGCTGTTCCAACGGATTTTTTTTAGTGAATTTTAAGTGGTTTTTCAAACAATAAAAAATAATTGACGCATTTAAAACTCAATTGCATTCTTTCTTAAATCAATTTATTTTCTTAATGAAGAAACATATAAGGGAGTTTGGTGTAATAAAAAATTTGATAAAATGAGATAATTTGTAAGTTTATAATTAGTATAATAAAATAAAGAATGTATAATTTTTAAAATTTTTTAATATTTATTGATTTACCAAACGCACCCATAATTTTTGAGTTAGTGGACACACCCGGCATACCCCAACCCATTAGTAGTTACTGTACCACCGGAGCCACGGAAGGTTATCGAGATTGTTTTGTTTTTGTCGACAAACTCCAATGGCATCATAGGAATTATAAATAAAGTTTTTTTAGTGGGTATACTTATAATAGTCAATTCTTTCATTTAGATTATTTTTTACGACTAGACAAATTATACCTATTTATATTGGGCTAGTTTGGAGTTCCAAAACAACTCCAAAAAGTTTAAAAATTTTCAAAAGTTTTATCTTTTTCAAACTCAGAAAAATTCTAATTTATTTTAAAAAAATTTCAAAATCCGTTGGAACGAGCCAAAATAGCTCGTTTCAACAGGTTTGTTAGATTGTTTTTTTTAAATTATACTAACATTTGTATAAAAAAGTTTCACAAAATTCCAAAAATTTTTAAGATTCTCAACTAAAATTTTACCACGTATTATTTTATATAATTTTTAACAACTTTATATCAAATCAATCACAAATAACTAACTATGAGTGCGTTTGGTGCACCAGAATTTGTTGAAAAACTCTGAAAATCTCTAAAATTCTCTATTACACTTTTACATTTTTTTCCTCCAAATTTTAAAAAAAAAGTGAACTATCTACAAAAAAAGTAACATAACTACAATTTCGTTAATCGCATGAGAAATTTTTTTTTGGGATATCAACACGAAATCATGCGCTACAAAATGACATCCACTTTGTCTTTTTTTTTTTTAGTTTTTGTATACCGTCCCGACGAAATGTATCAAACCGTTCCGACAGTTTGGTTACTGTCAAAAACGTTTCGACGAGACTTCAAAACCGTTCCTACGGATTCAACCATGTCTTAGCAGAATCTTCAGACCAGCCGTTCCGATGGGTAACAAAACCGTCGAGACGGATTCGGCACTGTTCCTCTCCAAAATTTATGGTTTGGGTTAGGCGCACCAAACGCCAAAAGTTGACTCAAACCATATTTTTAGTTGTCTTTCGCTATTTTTTGGTGCTCCAAACGCACCCTATAATTTTAAAATAATTTTTTATATTTTAAACTACAAAAAATTATAATTTTAGTTTTTTTTTTATTTTTTATTTTTTAGGACTTCGAACGCAACCATAAATACCTTTGCGACTATACACCCATAATAACTCACTATTTTGTTTTATAAAGTTTAACATCCCTTTATACCTATTTACACAAATACCTCAATGATTCCTGCTCGTTAATACATAGAGTTCCGTAATGGGGCAGGAACAATGATTAGTAACTGTTTTCCTCTGTTTGGGACATGTCCTTATCATATTGGTTGGCTGTAACGAACCAATAATTGACCAATAATTGAGCTGTGAGAAGGTTTTTTTTTTTTTTTTTTTAAAAAGTGTTTGATAGGAAAAAAAATTAACCAACAAATATAATAAAAGTATAAGAATTCGATGTAAAAATAATATGTAATAAAATTTGATTGAAAAAAGTACAAACCTTTTAATTTTTTTTTTTTAGTTTACCAAACAGGACCTTAAAGATATCTTTTAGACAATTTGGAGACTAGTTGTGTTTGGAATGTAAAAAATAAAATTAATTAATTAATTAAAAATTAGTGCAAAATTTAATTAGAGAAATATAATCTTTTTATTTTAGGTTAGATTCAAAACTTTCTTTGGTAATATTAAATAAATTATTATTTTTTTCTGTTTTGTGTATTTTTTCATTAAAATTTTATTTTTATTTTTACTTTTCATAATATATTAATTATATTTATTAAAAAATATCTCAAAATAAGAGAACTTATATGCAAATGAAAAAAGTCGTTCGACACCGTTTCAATTTAAAAGAATTTTAGTTTTCAATTCTTTTGTGAATATGCTAACAACATACTAAAAAATTGCTTAAACCAAAAATAAAATTGAATATCGGTGAAAAAATCACCAAAAAAAAAAAAAAAGGGCAAAAACAACAAAAAAAGTCAGCTACTCCCATGTCATAAAACTAAGCTTAAAAGAAAAGAAAATTATTTCTGTATATTTAATTTTGATTATTAATCAAATAAAAAAGTAATTATTTTATGTCCAGACAAATCCATGAAGAAGACTTTTTAAGCGAATTTCAGTGGTGCACAATTCTTTATTTTATATGTCACTGCAAGATATTGACACAAATTTGACATTTAAAAAAATAAAAATAAAAATTATTGCGAAGTGAGGTGGACGGCACGATCGCCGGAAATGATTCATACGAAAGCTACATTTAGTTTTTTTTTCTCTTTGGTTTTTTTTCCGGTTAAATAAAAAATTTTCGCCTCTCTAATATCGGACCGTTTGGCTCATCAACCAAAATTAAAGGGGTGTTACACTTATAAAAGTTAGTATAAATTTATAAAAAATTATATTTTCATAATTTATACAGTGAGTACAAATTTAAATTTTATGAAAATTTATAAAATTTTGTAAAATTTCAAACAAACTTCGAAAAATATTAATTTTTATTTTATCAAACACAAAATTAGTTTTTACTAATTTTCTTCATCAATTTTCTTAATTTTTTTACCAATTTTTTTAAAAATTTCTCTATTTTTCTCTAACTTTTTCTAATTGTTTTAATAATTTTTTTTTTATCAAACACTCAGTAACTATTAAAATGTCACATATTACTCTTAGGTGTAAAATTACAATTTTATGAATTTTTTGGTGGTGCCAAACGACCCTATGTGTACATTTGGGGCATTCCATTATGCAAATTGGATTTTTTTTTTTTTAAGTATCCTCTTTTAAATTTAGTACGTTAGCATAATTATGCTTAAAAATTAACTTTTATTATAAATAAATATAAAGGATCTGTTTGGCCATCAACCAAAAATCAAAACTTACTAAAAGTTTTAAAAAGTTATACTTTCTTCTAATCAAATTTCGTCACCTATCATATTTACATCGAATTTTTATATTTTTACTGTACTTTTTGATCAATTTTTTTTTAACGAAACACTCCCATATTCGATCATTCAATTATAAGTAATTCTTATTTTTATTGATTCAAAATCCACCTCGCTTAGCTCACATCTCTTTTAATTATTATTATTTTTCTTTTCGGTTGAGTTATTGATTTGAAAACCATACTAGTTACTTGTATATATGGAGTACTTTCCCACTAACATTCTTTTTTTTTTTTTTTTCAATGAAGGAGTGAATTACACATTACACACCTTTATGCGTCACTACGTATGGGTGGCTAATTTATAATTAATTCCAATCCATTATACATTTGGACTGTTATCCTAATTGTGTAAAGTGGACAACATGAGGAAGGAGCTTCTCTCATCTTTGCAATTCATGACTTTACTCCACGTTCTCCTCACCAACTATTATACGGTGCTTGGTGGTTGGTGCCATCTTTGATTCTCCTTTTTTACTTTGGAATGGAGTGATTTGTGCCATGTGGTGAGGCACTTTCAAAACAAATGGTTGAGCCCAAACGGCAAGTATGGTCCAAGCAATGCCAGGACGCTTGTTTGGTTGGAACCGGATCTTCTTTTGTTTTACGAGTTTTTCTAACGTCGTACATATTCAGGAGTCTCGTCTCGCTTCTTAGATTGTTTTTCAATGTTTGTTTACCCATCTAGAAGAAGTTGACTTGTTTTAATTAATTTGATGTGTTTTTTTTTTAGTTTTATATGGTTTTTTAATTTTCAGTGTTTGATAAAATTTTTAGTAAATTTTGGCATTTTTTTTTAGTAATTTTAAACAACTTTTAATAATTTTTAGTAATTTTTGAATTGAGAAATTGTTATAACAGAACAAAAAAGTAACAAACGTCGGAATTTCATCAAATACCGAATGAGCAACTTTTGATATTTTTTAGTTAAAAATTTGGCTACCAAACGCTGCCTGTTACAACTTTTGTTTTCATTATTATAAAACAACAAGTTATTGTTATCGAGCTGACATTAACCATCAAAACGTAATAAAAGAAAATTACTAAAATAATGTGACCATAATAATTTATTAAGAGTCATTTGATACTTCTGTTTTGAGTTCATTTTTTATTTTATGTTTTTGAAAATAAGGGAAATAATTAAAATATATTTATTCACTTGTGTTTTTAAAATCTCTTTTAGAAAACAAAAATCGGTTTATACATGAAATGTAAAATAACAAAAAATTATTTTAAATATTTTTAATCACAAATAAAGAAAATTTTAAAATACAGAAAACAACAAAATCAAACTAAATGCGGTTTTCTATTTCTTATGTTTTAAAAATTTTCAAAATATAGTATACATAAAGTAGAAAATAGAAAATAAAAATAAAAAATAAAATAAGAATACAAACCAAATACTATCTTAATAACGCTACCTCGTTATGGATGTAAATTTTAGTTTAATTTTATACACACATTCCCTTCTGATGCTAGAGTAGTACTTTTACACGTGTTACTATCTTTTTTTTTTTTTTTTTGTCTTGCTTTTAATTTTTTTTTTTTAAATTAGTTGGTGTCCTACCTTTTTTTTTTGTGTGTTTTAATCTTTACGTTATGATTTTAAAATTTTTGTGTATAAATCTATAATGAATCATTTCATTATTATTAAGAACATGCTTGGATCATTTCTTGAATGCATTAAGTGATATACATGTTGTTTTTTTCTTTTTTTGTTGGGAAGTTAATTTTTTTTTTAATTTTTGTAGTATTGAATATTAAACGTTGGTCACTTTGCATTAAAATGGCGTGACTTAATATAATCTAAAAATAATAATTTTAAAAAAATTTCACATATAATTAAAAAAAAAATCATATGCTTGTAATTTTTTTTTTACGAACTTTTATTATCGACATAATTTTTTTTTTGGATCAGTCATCTTCTTCCTAATTAATATTTATTGTTAGTTGGTATTTGTACCAATTGATGTGTATCATCAAATTTTCATTATATGCTTGGATTTTGACCGATTGTTAAATGTATTATGGCATATAATTTAATATTATTCTTGTCGGTTAAATTTTAAACTTATGGTAATTGGTTATACTTATTATATATGTTCAATTTTTAATCTTTTAAAGCTTAATTAAAATACAAATCCTTGCAACAAAGTACACAAGAGTATTGCTAATTTAATCAAATCCTTGCCGGGATTGTATTTTTTTTTTATTTTTTTTTATTACGTTGTATTACCTAACTTTAAAGTTCCTAAGTCGCTCTCAGATTTTCATTGTTTAATTGACGCCACAAATAACAAGGCAAGATAACCCGTAAGTATCATATGAACGAAACACTTTTAACTTTTGAAAGTAATAATTTTTATTTTAAAATTTTTCTATTTAATATTATTTTACAAGGAATCCACTGACTATTCTCTATAATATTTAAATATCATTTCCTCTAATATTTTTTATTCATCATTTAACGGTTGTCTATAAATATATTTTATGATACTTATAATTTCAACATGCATAATTTTAATGACTTTATTTTAACAGCCATTTTCTCAATATATATATATATTTTTCAACTGTCATGTTTTTTTTAAAAAAACTTCTAATTAAAAAAATTATATTAAGTAATTTTTTATTGTTAAAATGTTTATTTAACTAATTTTTTATTGTTAAAATGTATATTAACTAAGTTTTTATTATTAAAATATATGTTAAATACACATTAACTCTCTATGTTTGGAGAACAAGTGTAGCCCTACTCCAAAAGTGAGATGGTGTTTGATCCCCAAAAAAAAAAAAAAATAATAATAAATAAAGTTAGTGTTAAAGTGATATGTGATTAAATTTAGTTAAAAAAGTTAAAAAAATTAATAAAATTTGAATTTTTTTAATTTTTTAATTTTTAGGGAATCCAGACATCATTTAGTAATAGAATGTGATATAAACATTTTTTTTTCTCCCCTTGTTTTGAAAAATGGTTATTTGAGGTTTTTAACGTAGAACTTCAAACACTAGTTTGAAGCTAATTTCTCATTATTTAACTTTTAAATGTTTTTGAAATGATTGAAATTATTTTCTTAAACTTCTTTTAAGTTATAAGGTACAAAAATATCAAATTAACAAAAATTAAAAAATTAATTACTCAAAAATTATTTTTTTCTCAATCGCGAAAGAAAAAAAATTAATCAAAGTAAATTTCAAAGCAGTGTAATGTAGGAATGTCAATGTCTATTTCCCTTCCTTCCCTGTTGCCTTGTACCAACTACCAAGATATTTCTTGTTCTTTGTATTTATATTTTTTCATTTTTAATGGGTTGAGCACAGTTATAATTGTCTTCACGCCTTTCTGGATCAATGGAAGCCAGATTCAAATTAAAAAAGAAAAAAGGGGGGGGGGTAATATTCTAGTTCACAAAGGTCCTCTATTGCGGACTGAAATAATTTGAAATGTATGCAGCCATCTCTTTGGACTGCAGTTTGGGGGGTCATTAAGTCAAAATGGAACAACTTTGCTACTCTGCTAACCAAATAAAATTTGCCAAACGCAGATGAACTTTTCTCAAGTAGAAGAGCCAAAAATAGTATCTTGTCGATTCTCATCTAGATAGCTTAATTGCTTGATCTCTTCAGTGGAGCTGCACTAATTGATTTTGGGAAAAAATAAAATAAAATTACAAGAGGAGTCAATCAGGAGATTGTTTGTCCTAATTCATCTGCAATCTGAACAGGTTACCTAGTGATAGTTGCTTTTGGAACAGTTGATTTCTCCAGAAGGATAGTAGACAAGCTTTTGTAGAACTGTTTGTGACCAGTTAAAAAATAGAGCAAACAATGAAATTAAAGTATTACACTGCAACAACCATTGACCAAAAACTTGATATGAACTAAGCATAAAATGTCCTGCAAGTTTGGTTTCTAATTACCTTTTCATACATTTCAAGCTCTCCTTCATTTGATACTTCTATAACACAATCTGTGGGTGTCACTTCTATCACCTGATGTTTCCATATATAGTAAGATACATTTATGCAAGTAGTAAATATTTTATACCATCACCAAAAAAAAAATAAAAAAATAAAAATAATAATAATAATTAGAAGAACGTGAAGCGCTTGTGGATTTATCATTTAAACTATTGTACAAAAAAAAAAAAAAAAAAAAACAAAAAAAAACAAAAAAAACTTGCGAACCTATTATTTGAATACAAGGTTTAATCAGTCGATTTTAATCGCAACTCATTTGAACATTTGTCCAAAAAAGGAAAAAAAAAAAAAAACTTGTGAACCTGTTATTTAAATACAAGATTAACTCAAACTATTTTAATCACAACTCTACCACTTATGTATCACTATGATCTCACCGATTTAATATTATTTCCCTCTTCGAGGAGGAAACATTTCAAAAAAAAAATTAGTTGACATTTAGTTTACATTTTTATTTTTTATTTTCAGTTTTTATTTTCTTTTTTTTTAATTTTATTTATTTCATATTTTAAAATCTCAAAATAAAAAAAAAACAGCAAATACATTTGATTTAATATTTTCTATTTTTCGAAAAAACTTTGGTGATATTTGAAAACACGAGTGATTAAATACGTTTTTAATTGTTTTTCTTATATTTAAAAATGTAAAATAAAAAATATATCAAAAACAGATACGCCAAATGACATCTAAATTATTTACCTCAGCAGAAAGGCTGGAAGACCTTTCTGACTTTCCTTTCCGGCACACTTTTACCTGTATGATGATATTGAAAAGAATTCTCAATCAAGGAATGATTGATGAGCTTGATTATAACGTCTCATGGATCATTGGACCTTTTACCTTGGTTTTGTTCATTTTTGTTACGAGGAGGTTCAAGTCTTCTTCAGCAACCTCAATTTTCTCGAATGTCTCACTCCTCGGGTGTCCAGAAACAAGCCTTTCTTATCTGTTTCTCTCCATCCTTTATGAAGAAAAAAGTAGTGCTCTTCAACTCATTTATATGACAGAGAATTGTTCATTAAAGTACCTTATATATATATATTGAAATAATTGTTTAGTTTAGGGACGTACTTGTTCTTGATCAAAAAGACCAGATAAGTCAAGATCACGAGACATTGCTATCAAGTCGAATGCATTGATGAAGCTTGGTGATTTGCGTATATTCACCTCAATTTCGTTTACCTTCACAAGTTTTGAAGATTCCCATGCCTTAGTTAGAACGTTATTACGACATACATCGCTATTGTATCTAGAGAAAGCATATGACATACCTGTAGTGCATCAAAATCATCTTTACATTCATCCAGGCTGGTGTGCTGATGTTGTTTACATTCAGTTCTCTCTGAAGGCTTATAATGGATTTGAAACCACTCATCTTCGAGAATTTCTGCCATTTTTAACCTCTGAAGTGAAATGTAAAAAATTCCTGTGAGTATCATGCTTTAGACTTGTGCTTCTTTTGGAAAAAAAAAAAATAACTTTTTTGTAACTGACTAATAACTAGTTACTAAAAAGTTAATTTTTTTATTTTGTATTTGGAAAGAGAAAAAAGTTAGTTTTTTAACTTTTTATTAATTTGATAATTTTGTCCTTGAAGGTTTAAAAAAAAGATTAAAATATAAGAGGGTAACTTTGATAATTTTAAAAAAACAAAAAAATTAATAGCCTGTAATTAGCTATCAATCATAAGTTACCAAACGAAGTCTCAGTGTTGCCAAGGCAAGAGG
The DNA here is from genome assembly GCA_003260245.2 of Sideroxylon spinosum. Lineage (NCBI taxonomy): Eukaryota > Viridiplantae > Streptophyta > Magnoliopsida > Ericales > Sapotaceae > Sideroxylon > Sideroxylon spinosum. The sequence goes on along the minus strand of QLOD02000016.1, from coordinate 16,946,407 downwards.
AAAGCGAAATTTGGCGAGGCATAACTTAGAGTTTTATATTATGTTGTAATAACGTAATTAATCTTAAATAAGATTTAATTAATTTTAATTTGAACGGTATAATAAATAATATTATACCATAAGCAATATATACGTTTAAAAAGGGATCTAACAATTTAATGTGATTTAAAACTTTAATTGAAGTAATAATTTCCTTTTTAAGAGTGGTTGTGAAAGATGTTGATAGTGAGAAGAAGGTGCACGATGTGCTTGTTTTGGGAATATATATATATATAACATATATATATAGAAAAAGTCATTAACATCTGACAGAGACCTTTTGTAATTTACAAAGTTTAGCTGATGTGGGTGGATGGACCAATGACTTCGCCTTCCAAAACCCCCAAGCCAAACAACCCCCAAAAAATAAAATAAAATATCGACTTATGATTTTAACACTCTTTTATAAACTTTAAAAATAATTTTTAAAATTTAAAAAAAAAATTAAACATGCATTAAAGATAATGTAGTTAAGAGGCCTTATATAATGTGAGACCTAAAGCAAAAGTCTTTGTTTTCCTTAGGGTAGAACCAATCCTAACTGTTGCTTGTGGATTGTATTAACGTGTTCAGGCATTTACCTTTATTGGATTTGGATCAAATAATTTAGATAACAATCTCATCTGACTAGCTGTAAACCACGCCGGGCACTTGTATTGAGCCAAAGATATCTGAATAAAAATAAATAAATAATAAGTGTGAAATTTGAAACAATGGTAAGCACATATATGGATATAGAATATGAATATAGACATGAATATAGTAATTTAAGAAAAAAATGTGAACAAGAACACAATCGTGATACGCAAAAGAAAAAATGTACAAATTTTATTAGCTAACTATATACATGAATTTAACATCCGTAATCAAATTTATTCAATAATTCAATTTAGTGAACAAAACATCTGATTCAAGTTTGTGTAGTTTGGTACATAGCTAGGGTGTCTAGATCAGGCAAGTAGAATATAAAGGAACTGCCAGAGAAAAATTGGTAAAAAAGAATCCAGCAAGGCTCTCATTGGTAGCTCTCCTAAGCGAGAGGTCTTTTTGAGTATATTCTTCTCCCTTTTAATACTAGTTTACTCCAGATAGTTGTTGGGTATTTCGCTAGATATTGCTATAAAAAATAGATTGCAATTTTTGGAAATTGCAAATTCGATGCATAAGCTATTGAAACTTGTTGGCTATTTTATCCCAGAGTATTGAGAATTTCAGATCAATAAGACGTTTAGAATTTTATTCAAGCAAGAAACAATTCAATAATTATTTTAACATATAGGACAATTATAAGAAGGTTTCCTATTGCTATTGAATGTTAGATGGGAATTCTATTCCAAATCTTACATAAAATTAGATTCTCATTGAGCTGTGTATAAAGTTCTTATTATTAGGATTTAGTGCATGAATTAAGAGAAAAGAATATTATATTCATTGAGTGTGTTTGAAAGGGACCTTCTTTTTAAAAAATCAGATAGTCAAAATTAACACTTTTGCATTGAAAACCAATGTTTCCAGATTATGGATTTGGTTCGTGATAATTCATCCAATTAAAATTGATGAATGGTGGAGCATGAGCAAAAAATATTTATATAAAGGATGAGTTTTGATCCTCCATTTTAGAACTCAGAGGTTTTTTTCTTTTGATCCTCCATTTTAGAACTCAGAGATTTTTTTCCTTACTGTTTTTAGGAGTTTCCTCATTAAATCATTTTGCATTTTTTTTCTTTATGTTTCTATACTATTGGTTGATTATTTTACTGTTTGATTGTGCAATTGAAATTGTTTGGATTGCATAGCACCTCATATTTTTTCACAAAATATAATAATAAATGATGAGATAAAAACTTTTATAATTTTAAGAGTTTCAATTACTCAAGTGTAGATTTGTTTTAATCATATACTTGAAAAATAAAATAAAATAATTAGACATGTCTTTTGGTGATTTTGATGCCTCTCTAAAAGGGGGTCGAAGAAGATGTTTGAAGTGCTGGTAATTCATAGCAGTAGAAAAAGTTCAATCTATAAACTCTCACCTGTCTGTACAATTGCATAAGGTTAGGGTGATTGAATGGCAGATAACCAGCAAGCAACTCAAATAGGATCACTCCACATGACCAAATATCCGAAGCTGCCCCATCGTAGCTCTTACTTGTAAAAACCTGAAGAAATGGGGACATAACCATTATATATATATATATATATAAAGGAAAGAAAGAAAAGTAATTCAAGTCTTGTAGTCCCATACTGGTGTCCCATATTAAAATACGTATAAACTATATAGATATGCATATACCTCTGAAGCAAGGTAGCATGGAGACCCACATGCTGTTGATACTAGATCTCCAGTGTCCTGACCACTAGATGGAATGGGGTTTGGACGTGATGGATAAAGTTTAATCTCATTTAAATAATTAAATATTTATATATGTATTTATTATTTGATCAATTAATCTTACTTTTTGTAGAGCGCAAAGCCCAAAGTCAGACACTTTCAAATTTCCCTTGCCATACAAAAGAACGTTCTCAGGCTGTAAATGAATAATATATGAATGGATCGATGTCGGAAGCACATGAAGTGATCAGCATTAAAATGAGACAGTTTGCTACAAACCTTTAAATCTCTGTGATAGACACCTTTCTGATGGCAATATTCCACGGCATCAATTAACTGATGAAAGTACTTTCTTGCCTCATCTTCACTTAGTCTCTTGAGATAAGACTGGGCAAAATGACCGTGACTTTTCAAGGTCAGGCACATGATCAACATAACCCACAAGCTCAGAACCAGAGTTGTGGGTGAATCCAGTAGGCATTTGAAATAATCTTGTTAAGTTTAACCAGCTTAAAAACTAATTCATACTTAATTTAGTAATCTTTTGAGTTGAATTTGAGCGATTCTTTTATTGAATTAATTTTTCGTCAAGCTCTAATAGTTAAATATTTTTATTATATTTGTCAAATATTAATTTAAAGAGTACATCAAACTCTGATTAATTTCAATATATAGTATAAAGAGTTTAAAATTGTAATTCAAATTCAAATATTTTATATTTCAAATTAATTTTAAATGAATTTATAGTCGAATCGAACTTAAGAAAGCTTTGGATAATTTGATTCATTTTTTATCAAATCCTGAAACCTACCACCTTATCTGAGAGCTGACCTCCCCGAACATATTCCATTACAATGAAAATCCTTTTCTTGGTTGCTGTGACCTGTAAATGAATAAAATCAACAGAAACACTAGGAACTCAAAATCAAAACTCAATTATAATACTTAAAAAAAAATTGTCAGTAACTGCCAAAAAGTTTATGGAAGAGAAGGAGAAGGGGTATATGAGGGAAAAAAAAGAGATTTTAAAGAGGAAGAAAAAATCAGAGAGAGTGGAAAAGAATATTAAAGGCTAGACAAACCTCGTGTATCTTTACAATATTGGGATGTTGCAGAAGCTTCATGGTACCGATCTCCCTTTTCAACTGATAAAAAAAAAAAAAAAAAGGGTTGGTGGTTTGATTTATCAACTTCTTAATAAATTAATCTGATAATTAGTAGATGGAATTGTGTGCAGTGACGGAGATAGAAAAAGTAGTAAAAATTTTGGTACATGAATATTTGATAATGCCTATTTAACAAATTGACAAGCCCTATCTAAAAAAACAAAATTAGATAAATAATGTACAATAACAGAAAGAAAAAAAAACCTACGTAAAAAATGATAAAATTTATCTAAAAAAATTTGAATTGAATAAATGACAAAGGATAAAAAAAGTTAAGGTTGCATAAAAAAAATAAATTATAAAAAAACCTATCTAAAAAAATGATAAGGTATATAAAAAAATATGAAGTTGGATAAATGATTAATGATAAAAATAAAAAAATTAAAGTTAGATAAAAAAATAATTATTAAAGTTAGATAAAAAAATAATTAACAAGAAAACTATCTAAAAAAATGATAAAACCTATCTAAAAAAATATGGATTTAAGTAAAAAATGATAAAAAGATATAAAGTTGAATAATAAATGGAGAAAATCAAGAATTGTTTAAAATTTCAATGATAATTATCAATTGAAATCATTGTATTGAAATGTTCAAGGTGAGAGGCATTTAGACGTGGATGGGAGCAAATAAGAATAAATTGGGGTAGTAAGGTCAAAAATTAAAAAATATAAATAACTACTTTTAAAAAAAATAAGTAAATGCGAGCAAATCTTCCTCCTCTGATATGGCTATCTTTGCACCTAATATTGTGTGTGTGTATTAATGTAATAAAAGAGTTGGAAATTCACCTGAAACATGAGGTTGTTTCGCGTCACCATCTCCTTATCAATGATCTTGATGGCAACATATTCGCCTGCCATGGTGTTCATTGCTAGCTTGACCTTGGAAAAGGTACCTTCTCCGATGGTTCTTTCAAGTTGGTATTTTCTAACCTTGGTTGCTAAGCCCATTGATGCTAGCTACTTATACTACTAGCATAGTGATTTCTTTGTACCCTCTTAATTCCTTTGATTAATTTCTCTGAAGCATGTTAAGGATCAGATATATATATATATATATATATATGGGGATTCAGTAAAGCAGATTGTGAGTTGATGATCTTGCTTTCTCGTACTATGCTTTTCGTGCGCTTTTTAGGACAAATTGCACGTGGGAATCGATGGAGGTCATTCATCTTTTTCACACTTTAAAATAAGAGAAATTAATGGTGGTTAATTAATTTGCCATATTATAGCAAATTAATTAACTACTCTGAGACCCCATATGTGATGATCACCCAACTCTTTTCCAGTATTGGAGTGGTAGGTTGTGAATACACCAAGCTGCCAACTGTTTAAACCTATGAATGGTCAGGTTTTTTTATTTGTTCTTTCCACCTGGAATGCTAATTGTAGGACCAATGGTTGAAAATCAGTCCTCAAAAGGCATGGATTTGTATCCTTAATATATATATATATATAGAAGACTTGTACCTATGAATTCTTGAAAGATATATGTATCAGCCTAACTTGCCTAATTATCTCTCTATATTTCCCTTATTAACAGATAAAAAAGCTAGGCCATCAGATTTAGGATCCTCTCCATTCCATATGTTTGTATGAAATGGAGAGTTACATTTCATATTGTGAATTAGCATCACCTATTGAAAGTGAAATCAAGGATTAAGAGATATGAGCCCAAGCCAAGTAACAGTTAGAAAAGTTATACGGGACCTAAATTAGTAGACATTTTCCGTCTCTTTATTTAATCTAACATCTGTTAACATATTCCAAACATTTATAAAAATATATCTTATTGTTTTTGGATAAAGACACGTATCGTGCTCTCATCAAATACTTTATTGACATGTGTTATATATTTACTGAAATATATCTTATTATTTTTAAAATAGAAGATGTATACTTGTGGAATATACTTATTGACATTTTTTAAGCAATTATTAAAATGAGTCATATTATTTCTTTTCAAAATTTGTAAGGTTTTACATTATAGTTGTTAGTTTGTGGTTAAAAAAATTTCAAACTTGTTTATTGAGACATAGACTAAAGTGTCTTGGGCTTAAGCCTAGATGTATCGAAACATATTTAGTTCAATTGAAAATTTACATAAACTTTGGATACCAATAGACCTTTTTTTGTTAGTTAGGTTGCTGGATGCCTTGTTGCATTGATAGATGTTGATGAGGAAATTCAAAATATTTAGGTATCCAATTCAAAATCTTTAGGTATCCATAGAATTGTCTTGTTTGATAAATCGTTGGATAAGAAAGAAATTAGAAAGAAAAACCATCGTGTGTGCATTTTTGTGTTTTTTGTTTTCTTTTGTAAAATTGCACAAAGTTAATGAAGGAATGATCTCACTAGATACCTTTAGAAGCTCGCTCCAACTAGTGATGAAATTTAAAACTAGAAACTCCTATCTTAGAATTTCTATTTTATGTATGATTTGCCCTTACTTATTTCAGTGGACTTTTTTCTAGGGTTTCCCTAAAAAGAGAAATATTAGATACCTTAAAGAAAGTTTTTCTTCATCATTTGGCTAAGGTACATAGAATTCTTCTATCAGATACTTTGTGTGTTTGAAAGCTAATTTTTGACTTCACTATGTGTTGATGAAAGCGGTTGGAATTGTTGTGTGCTTTGTGAAGATCAAGGAATGTGTTTGCAAAGTTGTTTTCTAATTATTTGGTGATTCAAAGGATTCAACAATAGAATTGAGGTGTCGAATAAGCTATTGCTAGTTAAACTTTGTAATTAAGACTTGTGTTGGTTGATAATTAAAATTTAGTTCGTCTCTTGTGATTTTTTTGGATAAGAGTTTCTGCGTAAAATTTACATATTAATCTCTTTTATAATTTGCACTTGTGAGATTGATTATTTGTAATTGATTATTCACATAAAGTATACAAGTTAAAATTTTCCAATTGATTTTTAAAATACTCTTGAATACATCTTTTAAGTGTTGATTTTCCAATTTACAAGGTAGCACACAAAGAATGGAACTTTCCAATCCAATTATGAAATGTAGAGGATATCCAAATCCTTTGTGTCAAACTCCGTCAATAATAAAAGGTTCGAACTTGTGCACCAACCTAAAGAACAAATGTTATGTCTATTTATCGGGATATGATTAAGGGATAATGTATAAAGTTTTATATATTGTAAGGTTATATTTTTATATGAAATTATTTAAATAATGTTTAATTAAGATGAGATAAAAGAATGGATTAATTTTGATGAATTCGCACCCCCCTTTAGTGGAATTCTATATCCCATGATTTTGGAAACAAATAATATGGAGGAATTGGCAACCCCCTTTATTTTCTTTCTCAATTACAACAATTATAAGGTAAATAAACTTGTAATTTAATTAACTCAAAGGCCAACTAATGTCTCCAAAATAAATTAATATACCCAAAAGATATAGACGGATGCATATAAAGGTACGGGATTAAGTGTCTTTCTTAATTTTAAAGGTCGTGAAAAGACTAAAATGCTTGTATAGTAATTTAGTCTTATTTCAAAAGTAATTCAAAATTTTAAAATATAATAAAACTTATAAGGATTGAATGAAACAACTTTTTTTTTTGTGCCCACTTATCAAAAATCTTGAAGTTACACTAGCTAGTGATGTCAACAGGATGGGTATGGGATGGGTATATCTTTTCCCGTCCCCGTTTCCATCTAATGATACTCATCCCTGTACCAACCCCCAAACCCACTGCGGGTATGAAAATTTTCTCCATACTGAATCTCGTTGGATAATGGATTCTCTGTCTCTGTCCCCATTTACCTACTAAACATAATAACAATAATAAATTATATATAATAAATATTATAAATTATTATGAATATTATATATTAAATTAAAATATAAATTTTTTATATACATATTAAATAAATATTAAGAGAATGTATAAATTAATAAGTAAATATTTAAATAGGTAGAAGACGGAGTGGAAACCTTCATATCTGTTTGGAAAAATCTTAAAATCTCCATACTTGTTTCCGTCCCGGTTATTAATATCCCTATATCCTTTCTGAACGGGATAGGTGAAACAAACACCCGTCAGTTATAATTAATTTTGATATCTCTAACCCCAGCAAAAAATAAGTCTGATGGAGATGTTTTGTCTCCATATCACGCATAAGAAACTGCAAGCAAGAGAATACAAAATAATACAAATTGGGCCCCTTTGTTTGTCACATTACCGCTTTGTGGCCGCAGTATTGTGTGAATGCAATGTAGCTACTTTCAAGTTGTCGACGACAAAGACTGAGCACAATTTCATGTTATAGTAATTAATGTGAAAATAATGCAATTAAAAATAGACTTCAGGAGAATATATATATATATATAATGAAAATGTGACATGATAGTAATTATAAAACTATGCACATATATATAATTAATTATACTCGTGTGACCTTTTGTTGGCATGAAAATTAGAAAGGGACTATTGGATGAGAACTGGATGTTAGGTGAAAATAGAAAAGTGCTTTTCCTCCCTCCCCTGACACCCGCACCCCCCCGACAGCCCAACACCTGCGGGTGAAATTACAATATTACCCATTCCCCTTACAAAATCATATATATATATATATATAATTATTGATTAATTAATTAATTTTGTAGGTACCAAAAACCAAAAACTAGTGTTCAACTAATTAACAATACCATAATGAAATAGAGAGCAGCTGATAAATTTAAACACCAAACTCAACAATTCTCTAAGAAGACACCAAGATTTGTTAGCTAGGGTAAAAACTCCTTTGAGCTCAAAGAAGAAAAATAACCCCGGATCCATAAGTGGATCAGCCTGAAGATCTTCACTATAAACAAATGCGGTTACAAGGCACACAAAGGAAAATATTACAAGTCCCCGATCAATGACCCATTGATCTATTTGTAAGAGAAACACTTCTTAACCTTGTTTGCTAGACATCCTATAATACATCTCAACCTTGTGAAGAAGAAAACCTTCAATACCTGAAGAAGCTCACCTGATCTGATCCCATCCAAAGAATTGAGCTAAAATCTAAACATTCTTTACCAAAGATGGACGATGACATCAAAAAGCATTTAACTCTTAGCCGCCGTCATCCTTTCTGGAATTTTTCTTTTCAAAGTAACAGGCCAGTGACGATTTTTCCAAAAAGGGGTTAGGGTTGAGAAAAATTAATTTCCTTTTATATTAGCAGAAAGGGTTAAAAAAAGTCATTTGGATTGATTTCTTAAAAAATCTGGACGTCGTCATGGGCGTGAGCTGCTCGCGAAACACTCTTACATACTGTCCAAAATTTTTTTAGTTGTTGCGGGCAGCTCGTGGGCACGAACTACTCATGAGACAGATTTTCTATCTGGACAGAAGGTTTCAATTCCAAATGGGATGTTCGTGGGCATGAACTGTAGTCGAACTAGTAACACATCTTTTTCTCTTTAAGATTTCTTCTCAACCATTAACAAAGATACTTAAACACTCTTTGGCATGTGCTTAAGCATGAAAACATCTAACTTGTGACATTTTACAAAATTAATTACATTTAAAATGTTTGCTCGGACATTGCCAATACAAAGCTACCTGATATGACACTTACAATCTCCCCATTTGGCAATTCCAAGACAAAACATCCCAACCCAAAAATACAAGTAAATGAAATGTCACAAGAGTTACAGACACACACTAGGTTTAAGCAAATGTCTTGATCATCAACCTGAAACACTGCATAGTCACAACAATGTTTAACATAACAATATATCACACTTAAAATTACAAAAGATGTGATTATAATACTCAATACTCTCCCTCAAAATATAGCAATTACTCCCCCTTAATTATGCAATTCAACTATTCAATTCACAATCACTCTCCCCTTCAACTAAATCACAATTGAACAAATTCATTCTCTCTCTTTTTGTCAGGAATTGACCAAAAGAGCACATAACATCACAAAAATAGTGCAACTATCAGTGCAAACCAGTGCAAAATAGTACAACGATCAGTTTAACAGAAATAGTGCAACAGAAATAGACATAGGCCAACATTAGAAAGGGAACAACTATCAAATGTCAGTTTAAACATCAAAAACAAACATAAAAAAGAACAATGTAGCAGAGAGAGTGTAGTAAGGATCTGAATCAAATTCAATTTTGATGACAAATGGTCTTGATTTCAGCCAGTGTTCCAATCATTTCTCCAACTTCTGGGCCGAGGTTGTTGAATTTGTCTCCAAAGGAAACAAAATAAGTGTGAGCAGAAGCAGCAATTTCTCCCAAAGATGCCATGAAGAAGGCCACTTGATTCTGGCAATAAAAAGCAGTTTTGGTGGCAGTATGGAGATCACGATGAAGTCCTTCATGTGCTAAATGTATAGTGGCTTCTAGATGGCTCACTTTATCGGATAGTCCATTTTCAAGATGGACTATTTGATTGGTTAAGGCAGAGAGGCCAGAAAATCGACTAATGAGAGGTATCCCCAGTGGGAAAATTGGTAGCCGGCAGTGGTGAGAAACAGAGGACTAGAGAAGAACTGGTAGGCAGCTCTTTTTGAATGGAAGAATGGGGTTTCTTCTGGGCCATTGTTCGAGAAATAGTAAGACGATTTATGGGACGTTCCTGAATAGAGGACAACTCATCCACACGACGGACAATATTAAAATTGGATTTCATAAAATTTATGATATGGACACTGTAAGGTAACCTAATCCGAATATTTCTCTGAAGATGGGCATTACAGATATTCTGAAAGAGCATGCTGGGAAGGTCAATTGGAATATCATGAGTGAGACAGTATAAAAATTTGACTCTATCCTCAGAAATTTTAGAACAGTGGTGTGAAGGAGTAATCACAGAGTCCACAATCAAGTTCAGAATACGAAATAAAATGGTAAACTCACAGTGTTTGAAACTCTTTCCAAGAACCCAAGATTATGACACATGCCTCATAGGAGTAACCATTTCAGACACAGAGGGAAGGGATAGCCAATCCAGATTAGGGTATTAAGCATTAGTGGCTCGGTCAAGATGGAGATGAGCTGCAAGGTCTTCTACAGAGAACTGGAGGGAGACACCACGAACTTTGGTGTCAAAGGCCCCAAAATTATCAGAGAATTTATGAATATTGGAGTAAAACTCTTGGACAATACCCATAGAGGCATGACCATGTTCAGAGCATACTTCAACCCAACCACGTTTAACAAAAATATCTTTGATGAAAGAAAATTCACCATTCAATTGAGAAAAATCTACCGGTCATTCAAGAAGAACGGGTCGATGACAAAAAACAGATTCAAAAAGATTTTTTCCTCCCTTGATGAATAAATCAGAAGAAGATTAAAACCCTACCTCAGATGAAGACAACAGCCTAGATGAAGACACTCTACTGACAGAACTAGCCTTTTTCTTCTTCTTGAGCGATTTGGACTTTGATGTTCCCTGAGAGCCTGTTTGACCCGAGAGTTTGGGAAGACGAGCTTTTACTATGGAATAAGTGATTCAGGGGCGGTGAAGTATAGCTCAGAATGATCAGTGAAGTGCAGCTTAGAATGATTTCTAGAATTTTGGTCAAGAAGGTTCTCCTGGATTGGGGCATGGAGAATGAAGAAGTATAGGGTTAAACCAAAATCTGAAGAGGGGCAAACGAAGAAGCTGAGAGAAGATGAAGGGTTGAAATGAATGAAAACCCTTATGGAAAAGAGAAGTGCATTAAATGCCCAGAGCAGAATAAACCGCCAAAACACTCATGTAAAAAAAAATAAAGCAATAAAAGACAAGGCAGCTATCGCAGTGATTTAGAGAATCGAAGAGACAAATCATCTTTATATACATGCACAGACAAATATTCATTTAATATACCAGCTGAAGAGATATTAGATAAGCACAAGCCACTCAAAATTACACACCCGTTCTACTGCAGAAATTAACGGTACGAATATGCACCAGCCCACTCAGTAATTCATGTTATGAGCCGATCAGAGACAAACCCTTCATTAACCATAGTAAAAATTAGCTTGACCCAAGGTAATAAGTATCACCCTTCCAAAACAAAGTTACTGTGGCTACTGAAAAAAAAATGCACCACTCCAAAATCTGCAGACACAACCCAAGTTAGTGGACCCGAGAAAATGACAGAGAGCGTATTTGCTCAAAAATATGATAACCAAGTAATGAAAAACCATCTATTCATGTAAGTAAAATTCATCCAAAATATTATTCACACGGAAGATTACACTCAAGGTTTGAAGCTATAACAAGAAAAAAAAAAAATTCATAGATTACACTCAAGGTTTGCAGCTATAACAAGAAAAAAAAAAATTCATACTCGCAAGAATCATGCAAATTGCCCACCAACCTTACTAGGGTTTAAACATTTCTGATTTAAGTAAAAAAGAGAAGTTCATGGCCACAACTAGCTAACAGGAACCAAAACACACAGAATACAAATAGTTTAGTCTCAATGTACGAAGGTTGAATTAAACAATTAGAGCTATGAACAAATATTTCTCGAAAAATGCATAGCATCAATTAAGAAACAAAATACCAAACTTTCAGAGTGTAGAAGAACAAGATATAAATAAACAAAATTTATCAATGACAAACTATCGAGAATCTTGTGAAGCTCTTTGAGAAACACATAGTGGGCAGAGTAATACTTCTAATAAGACATTAATTTCACAAATAAGTTTCATGATAAACTCAATTGACATCTCGAGACATAGTACTAGCTACAGCACTACATTCGAATTTCCTAGTAGATGACAACTCAAAAGTCAAACCAATTAATTGCCCAACAACAAGCTATGGAATCTTTCACTTGAGTTACATGAGATTGATGTTTTGAGTTAATTCAAACTATCCTTATCTCTCCAAACAAGAAGGAATTCATTAATGTGTAATATGATGATGGTTTTCACACACTTTTTTTTTTAGCGAATGTGGTAACCATTTTCATCACCAAAAAAAAAAAAAAAAATTCTTTTTGACCTTCAAACATCCATTTTATTTTAATATTTGGAATAAAAGGCGAGAGCTACACACTTATAGGTCATTCCAAAGTAATCATCAGACTAGTTATTCAAGAAAGGTACAATCTTTTTTTAAACCATGTGTTCAATATCACAAGAGTTGAAAATGAAACAAATATGTGAGCTCAATAATCAACATTTTCAACACAACCTCTACATACTATGAGATTAAAAAGAATTTTAGAAAACCAAGGCAATGGCCAAGAATTCAAAGCATAAACTTATATCAAGTTCAAATATACTCTTACTCATTTAAAATATTTCAAAACTTAAGCGACATAACATGATTGGATTTTCAATTTAAGTTCATAGCAATAATTATAAGATCCATTTATTGAAGACATTGAAATAAAAACTAGTCAATAAGTATAACTCCAAGAAAGGAACGAAGATATTCAAATCTAAGAGCTTCCAATGGTTTTGTGCACATATCAGCAAGTTGTTTTTCAGTGGAGATGTGTTCAAGAGTTAATATCTGTCTCTCAACTAGGTCTCTAATAAAATGATGCCTTATGTCAATGTGTTTTGTGCGTGAGTGTTGAACATGATTTTTAGATATATTGATTGCACTCAAATTGTCACAAAACAAAAACATAATACTTTGCTCAATACCATAGTCTGAGAGCATTTGTTTCATTCACGAAGCTTGAGCACAACAGCTGCAGTAGCGATGTACTCTGCTTCTGCAGTCGAAAGAGAGATGGAGTTCTGTTTCTTGCTGTGCCAAACAACCAAGTTGCTTCTGATGTAAAATCATCCTCCAGACGTGCTTTTGCGATCATCGCAGCATCCAGCCCAGTCTGCATCTAAATAACAGGTAAGCTCTGCAGAAGAACCATTAGAAAACCGAATCCCATAATCTTGAGTCCCATTCACATAATGAATAATATGTTTAACTACGGTAAAGTGTGACTCTTTGGGATTAGATTGATATCTAGCACATAAGCCCACACTAAAAGCTATTTCAGGTCGACTAGCAGTTAGATAGAGAAGACTACCAATCATGCTACGATACAGGGTTTGATCCACACTTTTACCAGATTCATCCTTATTCAGTTTGGTACTTATGCCCATAGGAGTCCTAGCATGCTTTGTTGATAAAAGTCCAATTTTTTTAACCAAATTCTTTGTATACTTGGATTGAGAGATGAAAATGCCATGTTTCAATTATTTAATTTGTAACCCTAGGAAAAAATTCAATTCTCCCATCATGCTCATTTCAAATTGACTCTTCATAAGTTCAGCAAACTTCAAGGAATGTTTTTCAGAAGTGGAACCAAAGATAATTTCATACACATAGATTTGAGCAATAGTGATTTGCTTAGTATCTCTATGTATGAACAGAGCTTTGTCTACACTGCCTCTTGTAAAATTAGACTCAACCAGAAATTTGGTAAGTCTTTCATACCAACCTTTGGGAGCTTGTTTTAAACCATATAATGCCTTGTTTAAACGAAACACATGATTGGGATACTTAGGGTCAATGAAACCTTTTGGTTGCTCTACAAAAACTTCTTCTTGAAGAAAACCATTTAAAAAGGCACTTTTTACATCCATTTGAAAAAGTTTGAAATCCAAGTAGTAAGAAATGGCAAGCAAAATATGAATGGATTCTAACCTAGTCACAGGGGCAAAAGTTTCATCAAAGTCTATCCCTTCAATTTGAGTATATCCCTGTGCCACAAGTCTAGCCTTATTTCTTATTATAGTTCCATATTCATCAGAATTATTTTTAAAAATCCATTAGGTTTCAATAACATTAACATTACTAGACCTAGGAACAAGTTCCCAAACTTCATTCCTAGAAAACTGTTCTAATTCTTCATGCATGGCATTTATCCAGTGAGAGTCAAGAAGAGCCTCTTTGACATTTTTTGGCTCAATGCATGAAGTGTAACACAAGTAATTTACCTTATTTTGGATTTGTCTCCTAGTTTTCATAGGAGCCGATACCTCACCTATCACTTGAGTTGTGGGATGGTTAAGCTTTACTCTTGAGAAAGGATTAAGTGGCAACGGCTGATCTTCATCCTTATTTCTATTTTCTGTATCTTCTTGCACGTCTTCATTCGGCTCATCATCAACTTCCTCCAAATTATGTGGGCTTTTCATCATGGACTCTTCTTGTGGGTACATAGTGAACCCCAGTTTCTCTTCAAATGAATTTGTCCTGCAAGGAAAATTTAGAGGAACATCATCAACTATCACATTAATAGATTCCATTACAGTAGAGTGTTTTAAGTTATATACTCTATATGCTCTACTATTAATTGAATAGCCAAGAAAAATGCCCTTATCACAACTAGAATCAAATTTACCAAGGGATTCTCTATGCCTATAGATGTAGCACTTGCTTCCAAAAACATGAAAGTAAGAAATACTCAGCTTCTTATCATTCTAAATTTCATAAGCGGTGGCTTTTGTTCCCCTTCTCACAAACACTCTATTGCTAATGTAGTAAGCAGTGTTCAGGGCCTCGGTCTTTTTCTTACCATGAAGCAAGACACTTGTCATTTCCTGAAGAACCCTGTTTTTCCTTTCAACTACCCCATTTTGTTGAGGTGTTTTAGGGGTAGAGAATTCATGCAAAATACATTTTTCATCACAAAAATCAGAAAATTCTGCATTCTCAAACTTTTTTCCATGATCACTTCTAAGACGAATAACTCTACCAATCTTGACACCTTTCTTATTTTAAAGTCTATTACATAAGGTCTTAAAAAATTGAAAAGAGTCAGATTTTTCTCTTAGAAAATTCACCCAAGTGTATCTAGAAAAGTCATCAACCAACACAAAAATGTATTTTTTACCACCTAAACTTTCAGTTCTAATTAGACCCATTAAATTAACATGAACAAGTTCTAAAATAGAAGAAGTAGCTATTCGGCTAGCCTTTTTATGAATAGCTTTTGTTTGCTTCCCCTTCTGACGTGGTCCACACACAATTTTCTTGACTCTTGCAATCTTTGGCAACCCTTTCACAACCTCAAACTTGGATAATCTTGCAAGATCTCTGTAATTCACGTGTCCAAGTCTTTGATGCCAAAGTTCAGTGATGTGCAACATTACAAACTAAACTTTTATCAGTTGAAAGTCCATAGCAATTGTCTTCCATTCTAATTCCCTTCAACACTACATTGTTATCTTTATCAAGAATTGAACACTCATCTTTTGCAAAAATAGCATTGTAGTGAGAATCACAAATTTGACTAATGCTAATCAAATTTGCTTTCAAGCCATCAACATATATAACATCCTTGAGTCTAGGAAGACCCGGACAGTCAATACTTCCAATCCCAAGTATTTTGGACTTACTACCATCACCAAATGTAACAAAACCTTCATGACAATCTCTTAAGGTAGAAAACATGGACTTGACATCACACATATGCTTTGAACACCCGCTATCCAAGTACCACATGTTGGAACTTTGTGCTCTAAAAGCAGTGTGTGCAACAAAGAATTTTAAGTCATTACATCTAATCCACTCTTTTCTAACCTTGTTTTTGGGTAAACTTTTTCCTCTAAAAAAATTTTTTGTGACGGTCTTGGAATTGAATTTAGACACTCCTCCATTGAGATTGTTTTTATCTGGTTTGAATGGAGCTCGGTTGTCTAAATTATCATGCAGTTGGAGACCATTAAGCCTATTTGACTAAAACTATTTTTCTTTGAAGTCTTTGGTAAGGTAGGCTTTGGATTTAACATATTCCAAAGGTAGCCTATACAACTTATGACAATGTGGTCTTATGTGGCCCCTAATTCCACAATGATGACATATGGGAACAAATTTCCTACAATTTTCAGAATTTGAGGTATGCAATTTAGCTTTAAAGAAATTTTTACCTTCACAACCTGTAGAGTAGTGGGAAAAAATGTTACCTTTAGTGTGATTCTTCATCTTACTTGCTCCAAGAAATACTTTCTGTTGAAAATCTGGACTCCTTGTTGGATCAAACTTTAAGCTTCCACTCTCAGCTTTTGGAGCACTTGGAATGGAGTAATAATTCTTGAATTTGATCTCAAAGTTCTTTTCCTCATGCGATTCATCTCCAGCCTTTGTTGCAGGTACAAATTTGATTGGCCTTTTTCTTAGAAGTGGAGATATTAAAGATTGTTTTGAACATCCAAGTCCAGTTTTGTCCTTATGGTACCTTTGAGCTTCCAAAATGTCTTCTAATTTCTTGGTACCAGCATCCCACTTCTTGAATGAATTAGTTGTCCTAGCAATTTTCTCTTTCAAAACCTCAACTTCACTCTCCAAACCCATATTCAAGGACATAAATTTTCTTTGTTCCTCTTAAACTCTTCCACTTCAGACTTAAGACTTTCAACTTCATTAGCCAAACTCTCTTTCTCTGACTCAACTACATTTAGTTTGGATAAGGCTTTTGCCTTATGCTTTGCAAGAATCAAACTCTGTTCATTCAACTCAATGTATTTTTCTTGTAACAGCTTAAATTGCTCTTATAAGTCTTCTTCATCTTCGGATTCAGAAATGAGATTCTTGTTTTCTACCACAATCTCCTTCAAAGCATTGATGGACTCACAACCTTTCATGACAGAAGATTCATTGGCTTTAACCATGAGAGCAAGTACCTCTGAAATATTATCCTCAGACTCGGTTGAATCAGCATCTTCCTGAACTTCTTCACTCTTTAAGTCATCCTCATTATCCCATGAAGCAACAAAAACTTTCTTGTTCTTCTTCTTTAATCTATTAGCACACTCGCTTGCAAATTGTCCATAGCCTTTACATTCAAAGCATTGTTTATCTCCAGCTCTTTCTTGTTTTTTTTCTCATTTTTCGAGCTTTCTCCAAGTCTTTTCTTCATTCCTTTGTTGAACTTGGAAGGATTATTGAATGAAGTCCTTCTTGAGAAATTCTTGAACTTCTTGACCAAGAAGGCAATGTCTTCTGCATTAATTTTTGAAGTGTCCACTTCTTCATTTGCTCCTTCATCCACAGAGCTTAAAGCAATTCCCTTACTTTTTTTTTTATTTTGAGTCTGGTTACTTCATATGTTTGCAAAGGGCCCACCAGCTCCTCAACCTTCATTTGATCTACATCTTTGCTTTCCTCAATTGCAATGACTTTCGGTTGAAACCTATCAGGTAGAAACCGAAGAATCTTGTGGACAATATTTGATTAAGAGTAAATTTCTCCAAGATTTGCTGAAGAGTTCACAATATCACTGAGCTTGATGTAGAATTGATTAAAACTTTTATTCTCGGCAATTCGAATTGCTTCAAATTACGTTGTGAGTCTCTGTAACTTAACTACTTTCACGGCTATAGTTCCTTCATATGTGACTTGGAGGACATCCCAAGCATCATTTGCTACTTCACAATTAGAAATTCTCCTAAACTCATCATGAGACAAACTACAAAAAATAGCATTTAAAGCTTTACTGTTCCATCCGGCTGCTTCATTATCACCAGATGTCCAATCCCTTTTTGGTTTCGGAGTGACATCTGAATCATTTATAGTAGGCAGCCTCCACCCATCTGTAACTGAGTCCCAAACCCGTTCATCTATGGATTTGAAAAAAGCTCTTATTCTTGCTTTCCAATAATGGTAATTTGAACCATCCAAAAATGGAGGTCTCACGGTTTACAGGCCTTTTTTTTTTTTATTTTCCATAGATACTCGATGGATCTACTCTTAGACAGAAAGTCCAAATAGAAATACAGACCACGCAATGCTCTGATACCACTTGTAAGTCCCAAAAGCCAAAAACTAACGTTCAACTAATTTACAGTACCACAATGAAATAGAGAGCGGCTGATAAATTTAAACACCAAGCTCAACAATCATCCAAGAAGATATCAAGATATGTTGACTAGGGAAAACTCCTTTAAGCTCAAAGGAGAAAAAAAAACCTCGAATCCGTAAGTGGATTAGCCTGAAAATCTTCACTATACACAAATCAGGTTACAAGGCACACAAAGGAAAATATTACAAGTCCCCAATCAATTATCCATTGATCTACTTACAAGAGAAACACTTCCTAAGCTTGTTTGCTAGACATCCCACACTATACCTCAACCTTGTGAAGAAGAAAACCTTCAATACCTGAAGAAGCTCACCTGATCTGAACATCTTTACCAAAGATGGACGATGACATCAAAAGGCATTTAATCTTAGCTGCCGTCATCCTTTTTGGAATTTTTCTCTTCAAAGCAACAGGTCAGTGACGATTTTTCCAAAAGGGTTAGGGTTGAGAAAAATTCATTTTCTTTTATGTCAGCAGAAAGGGTTAAAAAAGTCATTTGGATTGATTGTTAAAAAATCTAGACGTCATCACGGGCAGTTCGTGGGCATGAGTTGCTCACGAAACACTCTTACATACTGTCCAAAAATTTTTCAGTTGTCGCGGGCAGTTCGTGGGCGCGAACTGCTTTTGAGACATATTTTCTATCTGGATAGAAGGTTTCAATTCCAAATGGGATGTTCGTGGGCACGAACTGTAGTCGAACCAGTAACACCTCTTCTTTTCTTCATGATTTCTTCTCAACCATCAATAGAGATACTTAAACACTCTGTGGCACGTGCTTAAGCATCAAAACATTTAACTTGTGATATTTTACAGAATTAATTACATTTAATATGTTTGCTCAGACATTGCCAATACAAAGCTACCCGATATGACACTTACAAATTTATTATTTTTATCTTATTAATTAAAATCATTTATTTAATTATTTTTAATATATATTTTTTATTTTATTTATTTAATATTCTTTATATCTTTTGTTTATTATATTTATCTTTTTTCTACACTGTTTAATATTTATCTTTATATTTAATGATTATTGGTTTATGTGTCAAATTTATCTATTTATTTAATATTCTTTATATATTTTATTTTTATATTTAACTTTTTTTCTACTTTATTTAATATTCTTTATATTTAATGATCATTGGTTTATTTGCCAAATACTCATTGATTTTTTTTTAGATATTGGATGATTCAGATTTTCTTCTTATCTTCAATTCTAACCACTCATTCAATTATTTATTTTTTAATTAATTAATTAATTAATTTTTTATTTTGTATAAGCATCACATGTACTATTTTTTGTATTATTTTTATTTTTAAGTAATATTAAAAAAATAACAACAATATAAAAAAGAAAATTATTTAATTAAAGAAAAAAGGAAACAAATACAAAGAAATAAACATGAAAATAAATGAAAAAAAGAAATTACATAAAGAATGTTAAATAAATAAGAAAAAAGAGAAAAAAAAACTTAAGTAAAAAAACATAATTATTTAAATAAATAAAAAAGAACAATTATATATAGAATATCAAATAAGTTTAAGAGAAAAAAAGTAAATAAATATATAAAGACTATTAAATAAGTAAAAGAGAAAAAATATAAATACAAAGAACAAATAAATGAGATAAAAAATAAAATAACTAAATTAAAAAGTAAAATAAAAGAATAAAAAATTAAATTAAGAAGTAAAATAAAAAAAACAATTAAATCAAAAAGGTAATTTATTTAAAGGAAGAGAGGTATTATGATAATTTAAGAGAGGGCCGGTTTATCCAAACGGGGGATGCGGGTGTTAGGGGAGAGAGGAAAAGCAACTTTCATGAAAATAACAGTCTTAATCCTTAACATGATTGACCTAACCTTACTAATTTTACAAGTTATTAAAACCACTGCGGTTGAAGATCATAGTTTCTTTTGTATTTCGTGTATACAATTTCTAATTCTCCTATTGACTTTAAGGTTGTGTTTGGATGAATGATTTGTTAAGGAAAAGGAAATGAATAGAAATTCAATATTTAAATTTCTTATTTAGATTTGTTATGAAAAATAGAAGGCAAAATATAAAATTTTAGAAGTTAAAAAATAACTAAATTAAAAGAATTAGTTTATTATTGATTTACCTTTTAATTTATTTTGTTCCATTCAATTGAAAGACTATTGTATGTATATATATATATATATTATAACCGTTGGTTAGGTGATTTTTGTCTTCCAAACTCTTATTCTAATTTTCTCAAAATTTTTAATTAATAAATAAAATAAAATATACATGTCACAATATAATGTGCTCCTCTATGGTTATACTGGTAATATTTTAAATTCCTTAATATTTATGGTAAAATATTTTAAAATTCCTACTTATTAGTTGTAATGACCTGCATCTGCATAGTAGATATTGTCTGTTTTAGATTAAGTAAGCTACTTTCTAGGAGGTCACCCATCCTAGTACTGCTCCCACTGGAGTTCCCAATGAACCCAGTGTCCTTACGGCTTTAAAACGCGTTGTACTATATTGATATCGAATATTACATATAAGCCACTTCCTTCCACTACTCAGGCGATGTGGGACGACAGGCATTACTACTCTACTTCACCTCCTACAGGCAGAGTTCTTCACAAGCAAGTCTCTCGCAGTCCCACACACTAGTTTCTTTTAATATATAGATGAAAACAATAGAAATTATTAATTTTCTACATTTCTATAAAAAAAAGGGTTATTATGGAACTTTTTAAATTCCAATTATACATTATTAATTTATTTATAAATTGAATCTTCTAAATTATTTGTTATTGTGTTTAGTAGCATCCTTTTTCAATTTTTTTATTGCTTTCAATTTCAAAATATCCATATAAAATTTTATATTTAGTCATATTTGACCTTCTTAAACTTATTTTTATCATGTTTTTGTCTTATATGAGTTTTTCTTACCCAAAAAAAAAAAAAAAAAATTGATTTATGAAAAATTCACAACTGATTTTTTAACACTCTAAAAATCATCACAAAAAATAGTTATTTGAAATTTATCCTGATGGTAGCTTCATTATTTTAGTAAGCAATGGCATCATTACCTTATCACTAATTATTAGAAAATTTTTAAATATTATTAAATAGAATAAGTTGATTAAATCTTTAATTTATGTTTTAATACAATTTAATCTCAAATGTATTAATTTGAAATTCTTAGTTATATAAACAAAGCCTTAGTTCTTTAATAAAGATTTCAAAGCTAGAATGATCAGCCCATAACTTATGGACTCTGATAGGGAGAACCCAATGGTAAAAGCCTACAGGGCAGGCCCACAACCCAACAGGCCTAAATTTGGGTATTTGTCGTGGAACCACCTGTTCATTGTTAAGCAACCTGTATAAATAATTTAATACAAAAATTAGGTTTCGTTTGGATAATTAAGAATTTTAAAAATATATTAAAATTTAATAAGTGATTTAATTTATGCAATAGCACATAAATTTTTAATAATTATTGTCATTGCCACTACTTCCAAGGATTTTAAAGTTGCTATTGTGAAGGATTTTAAAGTAATAATAATTATTTTTTGTATAATAATTTAAAATATATCATTTTCCGTTCTGTTAGATTACTAAAATTCATTAATAACATTTTTATTTGAACAAATAAATTTATATTTAAAAATTTATTTCTTAAATAATCAATCGTGAGTCTCTTAATTTTAAATTTCTTAATATAAACACAACTTTAATCTCGTAACATATGTAATTTATATATTTATTATATTACTTATTCTTTAATCTCTTGTATCTCATTAGAACATTGCAATGCCATTACTCCTCAATTGAGTACTTTTAAATCATGTCATGGAACTCGTATATTTCAGTGATATTTATATATATATTAGCAATAACTTGTCTTTTTTTTTTTGGCAATAACATGTGCCTATAGCTCTTTGAACAAAATTTGTATTAAGTTTCTTATAGATTTAAACTTTGGATAAAAAGTTCAAATAAAAAAAAATTATAATAATCCATATATTTCAAAAAAAAAAAATTTTCCGAAACTTTAAACCCTAGCTGTTATACATATGTATTTTGGTATCTCTATCGCATCCTAATTAGTTCTTGATAAGCACAATAAAAAAAAATATAAATTTTAGTACTTTAATTTGGAAGGTTCAACTTCCTAAAAACCATAATTGAGCAAAATTTAAGATGACAATTTTGATTTGTATATGATATCTTCCCTTAACTCTGATGGTTAGCTCAACTAGTAAGACATCTGGTTTGTTCCTCAGTAAGCATTAGTTCGAGTCTTCTCAAGATCACTGGGAGTTCATTCGGTCCTTAACTTTAAGGTCCTTAAAGATAGTAGATGTGCGCGCAAGCTGATCCGAATACTCTGAGATATCAAAAATAAAAAATAATCTCCACCCTTGAAATATGGTGAATTTAAAATACTTAAGCTATTTTTGAGAGAAATTGTAGTAGGGTCCAGTAAAATAGGAATTAAGCGGGAAGTTAAAAATATAAAATGATCTCAATTGTTGAATGAAAAAAAATAATTTTTAATCGTTGGATCTTAATTTGTGAGAGGGACGTTTTAAAAAATCGACCCATTTTATTATATGGATATATATATCAGAAATGCTATATGCATAATTATTGTGATTGCAGAATTTAAGCATATGCCCTATGAATTCTAGTATTGTCTATCATTATTTGCAAGTAATGTCAATGATATGTGTATAAGAGAGTATTCTATCTGATCAAACTTACTAAAAACTCATTAAAAAATAGTTTAGTAGGATTAGGATGAGTTTAGAATTAAATTTGATACTCGTGTGAGTTTAAGACGGGTTTAATATTTATCTTTATGGTACGAATATCTCTTTATATTTATAGGGTATCTGTTAAATGCTTGTTTAATATAATATTGTATATTATATATTTTAACAATTACAATTTTGCTCCTAAAATAAAAGTAGTTAAACTTTTGAGCTTATAACTAATTGATTGTGGATTATTATCAAGTGGTTCACATTTTGAAGTGATAGTTAAATAATTATTTTTGTAAAATTATTTAAATATATCGGCTTTTAAAGTTTTATGTACTACGTCATTTGTAGTTTATTTGCATAATTTTTTTTTTGGGCTTAATATGGTGAATAATAAAATCTTGATAGAAGAAACTTTATATATATTCACAAATATATTTATTAGGAGTTGTAGATAACATATCAGTTGTTTTAAAAAATATTCAATTTCAAAACGTATACTTAGTGAGTTTTTTTAAACGGATATTTAATAGATGAGATGAACGAAGTGGGTTTGAGATGATAACAGGTGAGAAAATTAAATAAGTTTGGTGATGGTAATAATTAATTAGGCAGGTCTCTCACCTGTTTACTTCCCTAATTATATGAGTGTTAAATTGCAATAGATCATAAAATCATATTTGAGGATAAACAAGTCAAAAATTTATTACATGAATAATCAAAATTAAACAAATAAAATTCTATAACATGACTCAAGTCTATTGTGGCTCGTTTGGCATGGTGAAAAATAATGAAAAATGACGAAAAATGTGGTTTCAAAAACTTTTCGACGTTTGGTGTGCAACCACCAAACCACGTTTTTCAGAGATGAATAATGAAATTTTTTGATTTTTGTATTAATTTTTTGGGGAGATAAACCGTCGCAACAGTTTTTTTGTCCTGTCGGAATGGTTTTGGTTAGAGTTTTTTAACTTTTACATCAACCGTTTGGACGGAATAGAGCCGTGGGGAAACCATCGGAACGGTTTAGTACTTTTTGTCGGTACGGTATACAACAATATATAAAAAATAAGTAAAGTGGGAGTTATTTGATAATTTAGAAGTTCGTGTTGATATCACTAAAAAAATTTTACCCATTCGATTAACAGAATTCTAGTTATGTTTTTTTTTTTTTTAAAGATGTTTCACTTTTTTTGAATTTGGAAGGGAAAGAAAATGTAAAAGTATAACAGAGAATTTAAGAGGTTTTCAGAGTTTTTCAGTAAATTTTCTTACCCCAAACGGACCCTATTGCTCTCTATTATATATGTATTTGTATATGATAATACTAAATGTATTGCACTTTAAATTTTTTTTCACATTTTAAAAATATTATTCATTATAAAAGAAGGCGAAATAGAAAAAGATAAGAGTGAATTGTATTTAACATTTCTACTTTATGTATTATATTTTTCATTTCATTACCACCACACAAATTATAGAATTTGTTATCTCATTACAATTTGCAACTAACTTTTTATTTCTTCATAATTTATCTCATACTTCCACAATAAATAATACTTTTAAAAGTATGAATAACTGAAAGTATATATTTATTTCACCCCACCACAAATTACAGCATTTCTCACCCCATTACACTTTTCGAGCCAACTTTATAGCTTTCCAAATAAGAAAGGGAGCCCAGAAAAAACGTTTCTCTTTCATCTAGGGCATAGATTCTATACAAAATCCAGCTAAATCTTTTTATTCTTGAACTTTTGGGCCAGTAGGAACATATAATCTATAGAATATCTCTCTTTCACTGTTTAATTACCAAATGGGGGAGAGGAATGCATGAAATACCAACTGTACTGATATTAACTTACGACAGAGAGAGATTCATGTCCCAGAGAAGAGGGATTCATTTGCCAAATTCAGACAGGCAACAGATTATTGATAAGCCGAATCATATTTTAACTTTTTATATTAACATATATTGAAAGGGGTAAACTTTACAAGCGCAAAATTACCTCTTTTTAATCCCAGAACAAACAGACTATTGAGATTATAATTTTTAGCTAGATTGAATTTTACATTAATTAAATTTTTTTATGTAAGTTTGGTTATACTGAAATTCTACTAGTTTATTTTAGACTTAATTAGCTACTTTTAACATAGTCACTCGTCCTGCTATTGTTTCCATTAAAGCACGCTTAATCTTGAAATTCTTATTGAATTTAGTGTTTTCACAACTTTAATATATATTGTATTTTATAAATGTCGAATATTACATATATATCACTTCCTTTCTACCCAAGTGATGTAAGACAGAAAACATTATTTCTCTATTTCACCTCGTACTTCACTCTCCCATAAGTAAAATGCTTTACAAGCAAATCTTTCATAATCCTTTACAGTAATTAACTTTTTTCTTTTTTGCGATTAGTAAGACATTAACTTGTTTTAGGAAAAAATCATATTATTATTTTTTGGTTAAATATCAGCGAGTATGTTTCTAAATTATTTTTAAATATAAGTTATTCTTTTAGTAATTTAATGTTGTGCGTATAGTATATTTATACATGCTGTTGATAAATTTCAAGATTGAGACCTGGCTCTCCCTGCTTGAAGCCTTATTTAGAAGGTCTATATCTCCCTCTATATACATTCTTCAAGACATGCCTATATTGTATACGTATGTCTTTGTATATATATAAAATTTATGATCGTTTTGATTTGTCTTTGATATATCGGATATTCAACAAAACCTCTTTATTTTTTAAATATCTCATTATTTTTTTAATTTATTTACCCAATTACAAGGTATAATCTTTTAAAATTTATTCTATTTTTTGTGTGTGTGATTGTATTTAATTTTTATTATATATTTTTTAATTCAATTGCTAATTTATTTCATTTAAATATACAAATTATCGTTATTATTTTTATTTTTATACCTTAAAAGAATTTTAATTGCGCAACTTGGTGCACTATCTTTGAAACTTTTATCTATTAGCTAAAAGTTTTTTCCTTTTCTAAATTTTTTTTTTTCGAACGGACCTAACAATTTTTTACTTTACTGACTAAATAAATAGGATATAAATTTATTTTTATTGCGACTTTGAACTTGAGCTTTGGTTATTAATTATTTTAAATAATAAACTCATTTTTTTTTATCATTACTAGTCTTTATAATTAATTATGTTATTATTAATATGTTTTTAACTAGACCAACTAGTTAACTATGATCCTTTTTGTTATTTTTGAGTTGTCTTTTGATAATTGTAATTAATAACTATTGTACGGGAGAAAAATCACCCCATTATGTATAAGCTCCCTTGGTGCGAACCTGCATATAAGAAAATGGTGAAATAAAACAGTTATAAACGGTTCCTAATCATAGATTGTCTGATACTTAAAGTTAGTTACAAGTTATTTTGTATAAGCTTATGGTATTTATAGATGTGAAATATCTAACATGGATTAGCTTAATTTAATTATAATAGTGGTAAGTAGCATTAAATAGTAATAACGATGATTATAGCGGTGACAAGTAACGTTAAATGCTAGCAATGATGTAAGCATTAGATTTGTTAAAGAAGTGATCTTTTTTATATATTTTGTTGATATTGTTCTTAATATATTTGAGAGTATTGAATCAAATAATCATATGATATAACTATTAATTAGTTAGTTCCAATTTAATATAGCCTCCGATGAGAATGTAATTTATGATTAGGGAAGGATTTTTTTGCCGTACAACTATATTACTATTACTGTTTAAATGAGACTCTTAAAGGTGATGGAAAAGGGTAAAGTATTTAGCACTTAGTATTTTAATATATTATTATTTAAATTTGTTAATTTGTTACATTTATATGTCATTTAAAATCATTGCTATCAAAATTATAGCGTATAATCTTCTACGTGGAGCTAGAAAGTTGTAGAACAATGGTTGACCATCTTTTTTTTTTTTTTTTTAATTTGTTTCAAGAATTATGATAAATACTAGAAATAAGAGTTGTTATAGGAAATATTACTATTTTTTTATAACTTTTTTAACAATACGTAAATTTATGATAATTACATGCATGTATCACCACATAATAGTAGACTTATATTCTATGATTTATTTTTTTTGAATACTTAAAATATTCAGATCAAATTGTATGTATCTCAAATAATCCTTAATTTAAAGACTAAGTAAGTTTTACATTGACTTTAACTAGACTCAAAACTAATGATCGTTTAGTGATAATTAAAAAGCAAATCTAAGCTCATAATATGCTTGTACATTGCATAAGTTTAATCGTTATTATTATAGAGGTGTAGTAAAACAAAAAATAGGATAAAATAAGATAATTTATAGAATTTGTAATTTACGTAGTATGATGAAAAGTAAATTATTTTTAAAAACTTTTAGAATTTTTTGATATTTTATTGTACATTAAATTGACCATATATAAACTATATATAATGTTTTCTCGCTATATGTTTCCAGAACAAGAGAGCTGCATTATTGGTAAGAGTGAGCAAGGGTCATTTAGAAGTTCAAATTTTAGTAATTTATATCATTTTTTTTTTTGGTCAAAAATTAATGGTTACAATTTTCGATGCATTGAATAAAACAATTAGTAATTTTTAAAAATTTTTGGGTCTTTGATAAAAATTTTAGCCATTTTTAATATCATTTGACAACTTTTTATGTGTTTGATAGAAATTTTGGTAATTTTTAAATTGAGTAAGTTATGTTAATAAAGTAGAAAAATAACAAATGTTATTATTTTGTCAAAATACCCAAGAAACAAAAGTCAATTAATTTCCGCTTAAAATTGGTTCACGAAAGGATGGCTGAATTAAAACGAATAGGCTAAAATGATAACTAATTTGCCTTTGTGTGGGGGTTGGTCTCTCTCTCTCTTCCTCTGTCTCTCTCTTAGTGATTACTAAATATCCAAATTTTTTTTTTCTTAATTCTCCTCCAAAGCCAATCTATCTACGTGTCGTAAGGAATAATCTATATGTTATATTTTAATTAATTTGGTGTTGGTGCGGTTGGGTTGCCTAACAAAAGAAAAGAGCGGCACTAACTTGTGTGAAAAATAAAAGTCATTATGAAGTTACTGCTATTCCATGTATGCCCCCAACAGCCGGCATTACCTTGATGGGTAGTCCAATTCATCGCCCTTTTCCTAATTGATTATTATTCAATAATAGCTGATATGATTCTTACCAAAATAGAGGTCTGTCCACTAAAAGAGTCTCTTGTAATGTTAAAAACTAGAAAGCAAAACCGATTTCATCATGGCATTTGAATTCACAGAATCTGTTTAGCTATATATATAACAGTAGGCTGCAATTTTTTCCCATACTTTCAAATGCAACAAAACTACATATATATACATATTTATATGTATAAAATATGTAAGAATGGCAAAACCATTGATGCTGCATGGTAGTCACCATACATATCAAATATATATATATATATATCTCTGTCTCATCACAAAAGTGTAATAATTGTTTGCATTAACTAACTACCAGATTGATCCAAAATTAAAACAATAGGGTTTGGAACATGCATGAATAAAGGGAAAACTACCAAGCAAAATACAGAAACACAACACGTATCATTGCATTTCCAGCTGGAAGCATAAAAGCAATCTGTTTTGAGAAAGCGCTTTTAACTAGTAAGTTTTCAGAAACACTATTCCAAAATAAAATGATCACGTTCTAAAATTTGATGAACAAAAACAGCATATTAATCCTCAAATTTTCCAGTTGTATATATACATATATATATATATATGGTAAAAGCACTAGGCAGTGACCAACATTTTTGCAAGGTACATTCATAACAGCCCTATGAAATCAACAACACTAATGGACTCATATTTGGAGGTCCAACCCAGTCTAGAAAATAAAACAAAGGAGAAGCCCAGCCAAAACACACACGCACAAAAGGGAAGGAAACGAATTATGGAAACAGCTCAAAAAGTTGCTAGGATGACCTAATTTTGCCACTGATAAAAGAAGGGGACACCACATATGTTTGGACTTTGGACGATAATGACCTCAGTGCGGTAGAAAAAGGAAGACAAAATGTTTTGCTTTCCCTTACCATAGGCATGTCCTTCTTTCACAGGAAGGGAGAAGTTGAAAGATAAAAATGCCTCATCCACATTTGAATACAATACTTTCAACAAAAACATCCAACCATATCTTTACTAGTAGAAAGATGCATAAAAGCTTTAACCCTCAAGCTAGCTTAGCTCTCTATTATTACTTCCACATCATCAAGATAATAACGGTGAACACAGACACAGAGATATTTACATACATATATATATATATGCATCCAACATTCATCCCTTTTGAGTTGGAAGATAGAATTTCTAAGGGCGGAACAAGAATATGTGCAAACTTTTGCCTTTTTTTTTTTTGCCATGAGAGAGAGAGAGAGAGAGAGAGAGAGAGAGAGAGAGGAAAAGGGGTAGGAGTGGAGCATGAAGATTCATGCATTGGGTGTTACGAAGGACATCCAAATCCATCCAAATCTGCCCATGAGAATGGTGACTTAAGATTCAACCCTCGATTTGATTCCATTTAACAAATAAGCCATGCAAGGGAAATTAACTAAAACAGGAAAACGAATTCTATAATCCCCAAATCCAATCAGTAAAAAAACCTTAATTCGGAGGGGTGGATAAAGAATTATGAGAGATCAAAAAGATGGACTAACAAATCTTAAAAATGATTTCCCTTTTTTTTTTTCCCTAGTAGACATTATCATAAGACAAGATTGATTGATTGAAGAAGCCTCGTACAGGAACAACAGAGCTCCACCATTTCTCCCCAATTTTTAATCAAAATCCTCCCCCTCACCCATCATATGAAAATTACACAATTTTTAATAAAAACCTAAAAATAAAAAAAAAAAACAAAATTAAGAAAAGGAAAAATGTGGGCGTGGAGGAGGGGGGAGTAGTTGGTGAGGCTGATGAACCTGATTGTTGTGATTGGCGGCGTTTCTTGTGTTTTGCGTAATGAAAGGGTGTTGCAACAATTGATACGCCGTCCATCTCATCGCCGGATCCCTCTGCAAACAACAAGCGATGAACTCCCGGAATTCCCTCGACGCCGTCGGCGGGGCCTCCGGCGGCTGCGACATGCAGATTGCGCACATGAGGCTAGCCCAATCGCCTTGCCGCCCCACCGCGAACGGAAATCTCCCTAAGTAGAACTCGAGAATGCTCACCCCGAAGCTCCAAATATCGCCGGCGTACCCGTCGTACTTGCCGTGATTCAGATCGGTGTTGATTCTCTCCGGGCTCATGTACGCAATCGTGCCGACAGACGAATTGCACGTCGGATCCATCGTCTGCGCGAGAATTCTGGATACGCCGAAGTCGGCTATCTTGACCTGTTTGGCGGAGTTGATTAGTAGATTCGAGGGCTTAATGTCTCGGTGGACGATCTTTCGCCGGTGGAGGTAAAAGAGGCCGGAGAGGATCTGCAAGGATAGATCGGCGAGCGAGGGTTCGTGGTAGATGTGCGTGCCTTCGAGGGATCCGCCGTCCATGTACTCGAGCAGAACCTGAATCTCGCCGGCGTGATCGAACATATCGTGGCACTTGACGACGTTAGGGTTGTCGACGTCGCGGAGGATCTTGATCTCCCGGCACATCTGACGGCGGACGGAGTCCTCGTGGTTGCCGTAGATCGCCTTCAGCGCGTAGATCTTCCCCGTGGGGCGGTGCAGGACCTTGTAGACGGTGCCGCCGCTGCCGCTCCCGATTCGGTTGATTCGCACCAGCGAGGAGAAATCCAGCGGCGCCGGCAGCTGACTCGAGCTCGACGGCGCGGAGCTCGGAGGAAGAGGGAGCGGCACGGCTAGAGGCATGTCCCGTTGCGGAAGCGGTAAAGTTAGGTCGGGCCGCCTCCGTGGACGGTTGCGATTAGCCGAGGCGGCGGCTGGTGCTGGTGGCGGTGGCTGATTCCCCCTCATAATTGGGCGCTTCTTTCTATCGCTCTGCTCTCTTCTCTACCCCGTCTTTTTTTTTTTATTCCTTCTCCTCTCTCTCTCTCTCTCTTATTACCAATAAGAAGAATTCCCCGTTGAGTTGAACTTTTGGTGAGCCCTCGTTCTTTTTTCAACTACAATTTTCAACTAGTAACAACTCCTCATTTCTGGAGTTCGTTTGTATAATTTTCTAATTTGATGATGTTGATCCATCGAAGCAGCCTTCTTCTAATAACTCAGAAACCAA
This sequence comes from Sideroxylon spinosum, assembly GCA_003260245.2. Lineage (NCBI taxonomy): Eukaryota > Viridiplantae > Streptophyta > Magnoliopsida > Ericales > Sapotaceae > Sideroxylon > Sideroxylon spinosum. Next base: position 16,915,061 of record QLOD02000016.1, on the reverse strand, counting down.
ATTTAAAGAGAGAGAGAGAGAGAGAGAGAGAGAGAAGGTTCTTGGAAGCAGGTGAAAGAAGAAGAAGGAGGAAAGGAGAAGAGAAAAGAAGAGCCGGTGTTGGTGGCAGTCTCTGATTTGCGACAATTCTAGAGAGAGAGAGAGATAACAGGCCAGGCGGGCAGTGGAGAAAGAGATATAGAGAGAGAGAGAGAGAGAGGTTGCTATCAAAAAGAGGGAATCGAGATTTTGAAAGGGGAGCTGTATCACGCGCGGTTGAGAAGCGCATGAAATGACTGTGAGAGGGTGGTAAATGCGCGTGAGGGAGCAAACACATTGGGTATCTCGTCCAAAAAATTTATATATATATAATAATAATTACTTGTGTTTTAATGTGTAAATATTTATTTTATATAAATAAAATTTTAAAAACTTTTATATATTTTATATAAAAAATTAATTAATAATTTGATATTTATATAGTTATCAAATCATAAACTATATTGTTATATAGATATATATATTTTAATAAAAAAATCACAATTCATTAAATTTTTTATTTTTTAATTAAATTTTATCATTTATTATTTTTATATTAAATTTTTATAATTTTATTATATTTTTTAATTAATATTTTGCGTAAGCCTATAGTCTGCTGCAGTTTATAGATTTTGGGCACTGCTGTGGTCCCTATTGTTTTGGTGGCGGTGGTCATCGCAAATTTTGCCATGGTTTTGGTTGTAGTTACTAGTTAGTAACTTAGGATAGACACGAGTGATTAGATTGGATCTGGTAAGATTTATATTAAAAAAAAAAAAAAGGGAAATAGGATTTGAGTTTTTGAATTATAAATTCATCTGTTTAAATTTATTTATTTTTTAATATATTTAAAATTATCCCTTTTAGATAAAATTATTTTAAAAATTGTAAGAATACATAACTTTTACAAGGAAATATAAAAATAGTTATTCATAAATACATAAAATATTTAAATATACATCTTTTAATTATTTCGAGTTTGGTTCCGATCAATTTTTTGTTATCCTAATTCCGATCAATTTAATTGATTGAGCTCAAAAAAAAATCTTCAAACCCAAACAAATAAATTTTTTCTTTTTTTAGTTTTGCTATTAAGATGGTAAAAAACTATAAAAAATGTTGTCCAGAATAAAATAATTATAGTATTGTTAATAAAAACGTATTTTGATATTGTATTTTTATTTTACTTAAAAATATATTATCAAAATAAATTTTCTTTATATTTTAATATTATCTATGTGGAAAAATTTTTTTTTTGAAAACAGAAATTACGTTTTTTTTTAATCCTCTCCCATGCTTAGACTTATTCTTTGGCATGAGAGGGTAGGAAATCCAATGACCCTTCCCAATCTTAACATCAATCCTCTAGTGCCCAATTGTGGTCTCATCCTCTTGTAGCAAAGCTTGCCTTTCCAAAGCTTGCCTTTTAGGTAGTGGCGGCATTAAATTTTTTAATTATTTTCTTTTGGACAATAATTTTTATATTTTTTACTATCATAAATGCAAAACAAAAAATAATAATAAAAAATGCTCAAATTAGCCTATTAGGCGATCGGGCCTATTTTATCCCTACTTTTAATTGTCATTTCAAATGTTTTAGGCGTCCTTTAACTACTAAATTGCATTTTACTTTTTTATAGCTTGTTTCTTGTTTTATGATTTTTTTTCCCCAACAAAATTTGTTTTTTTTTAGAAGTTGTAGCTTATGGTTTTAATCGTATTCGTTACAAAAAAATAATAATAATAATAAATTTACATCGGTTTAGTTAAAAGGTAAAAGAAAATAAAAAAATTAACTTTTTCGTTGTTTAAAAAAAAATCAATTTATCATGAATATTAGTTATTTTATAACTTTTCTAATTCAAACGGATAACTTTTATTCAATCCCACGTGAATTTTTTAATTTTTTTATGAATACAATTAATAGGTTTAAAAGTTATAACTTCTAAAAAAAAAAATCAAATTTTAATAAAAAAAAGTTTTATAAGATAAAAAATTAAAAAAATTAAAAATCAGTTTTTTCGTAACCAAACCAACCTCATGCAGTTACGGAAAAATATTCATAATTGTCTAAACTAGGGCCATTTGTGAAGTAAGTTTTTCAACTTTTCAATTTTGTATTATTTTATTTTATTTTATAAATATTATTTTATTTAGTAAAATTTTAACTTTTACTCAAATTTTTTTCCAAAAAATTGATGTTTTATACAATGCATAAAAAAATTATCACACACTGAAATCACAAAGAAATTGAAATTTTTTTCAGCTGGTCAAAAGCAACTACAAAATTTTACCAAGCGCAAAAAGAATTACATTTTATAACATTTATTACAAAAATTTTATTTACCAAACAAGCCCTCGGAGCCCCTTCCAATAAATAAATAAAATTCAATGAAAATTTGATGTATCCAACGCACACACAATTGACAGTAATATGCCTCTTAATTTTTTAGTCACACCAGGCATGACGTATAGTTGGCTAAATCCAAATTCGATGATCAAATATTTGCTTTTAAAATTCAAACTGATTATATCATAACATCCAACTCAGTTTTGGTAGTTAATCATATATATATAAATACAGTGATGAAAATCTATTTTCGTACACAAATCGTATGCCAGTTTGCGAACATCAACTTGAGAGATATTGTCCGCTTTAAGTTTTGATAGTCAGTGGGTTTCTTCTGCACAGATTTAAAACTTCATAAGGTACCTCCATCCTCGATGATAATCTATTTTTTGTCCCAACACCGTAAGTTTGCCTGACAAATATTGTTTGTTTTGGGATCCGATAGCCCATGGGTTTCTCCCTCATGGATTTAAAACACATCTGATAGAGGGAGAGTTAGAAGTGCTTTATAAACTATATCAATTCTTGACTTTTTTTTCAATGTGAAACATTTGTGGTATCATTAGTGTCCCCAGTCGAGAATTAAGGTAGCTTATAAAGCATCTCTAACTCTTTTCCTGTAAGACGCGTTTTAAATCCGTGACGGAGAAACCGATGGGTTACTCGAGCCCCAAGTGAACAAAATCTGTCAAAAGGGCCTAAGGTGTGCAGATGAAAATAGATCATCAGTTGGTTCCATCGAAAGGGTCATGTATCCGTCATTCCTAGTCCCTTAATCCTCGATTGGAGGCACTGACGGTACCACAAATGTTTCACATCAAAAAGGAGTCGAGGGTTGTCATAGCTTATAAGTGCCTAACTTCTCTCTCCTTGGCACAACGCATTTTAAATCTGTGCACGAGAGTACCTACGCGACAGGCAATATCTGTTAGAAGGGTATATAGTATATAGACAAAAATGGATCATCATCAAAGAGTAAAGGTGTTGATAAATTATTAAATATACGAACTCGAGAATCCATCTAGATGTCTCAGATTCATATTTTGAGATATTTACTAAAGAATTTTGCATATAAAATCTAAAGATTTATAATTTTATTGTGCTAATTAAAAATATAAATTACTTACACACTCTCATAATATTTGACAAGATAATGGTATCCTCCAAAAAATTTAAATATTATAATAACCATTTTTATTTTACAAATTACTACTGAACTTTAATATTAATATTTAATTCGATATTAAATAAAAATATTTACATATAACTTATTAACCATTATCTAAAGGTCTAAATGGGTTTAATAACGCATTCATAATAACTCATAAAATATTTATAATTTCAAAATCATCAGGCAATTATAATATTTAAACAAAATGTGAACTTTCTACTTGATTATGAAATGATAAAGAATATATATTATGTAAATATTTTATTAATACAGGCTCCGTTCAAGTTCTAACTCTCTTAAAAAGTGATTAAAACTTGGGCATCTTTTCAAATTCAGTTTATTAAACAAGCTAAGCTTAAAAGAATGAAAGGTCGATAATAAAATCTATTTATATAATTATGACATTATGTATAATATAAGTAAATTTTATGTACTTTAAGTAATCTATCATTTTAAAATTTAAGTTCTGACCTCGGTTTTCTATTTGTTTAATCATTCAATCATAAACTTGTGTTGGATGTATTTTTTTTTTTATCAATTATCAAGTAATTTGAATATTAAAATTTTATTTATCATGAATAATTGTTATTTTTTACAATAGAAATTATTATTTGATATATTACTAATTTAATAACATTAGATAAATTGTCTGCGATTTGAATATTTGATAAACAGGTTTTAATAAATCGAGCCTAAATTTTACTATTTTTTAACGAGTCTTAGTCTTAAGTTTTTTAGATACTATAAATAGTTTAAGTTTCGAACCCTTTAAATATATATAGAGTAGAGTCGAGTCACAACAAAGTCCAAATTGAATAACTTGTTTACATTTTTATACTTATTTTTACTAACTATTGAATACTTGAAGAAGTTTAGTGTTAATATATAATATTTATACTTACAATCAAAAATGTCATTGAAATAATGAAATAATTTGACATCTCCATTTATTTAGTCAAAATAATGAATAATGTTGATATCAAAACTCAAAAAGTTAATTGTGGGAGAGAACATGTTTTAGTGAACTTTTTCTAAAGAAGTCTATTCACAATTAATTGCCCTTATCGCGCTAGAGACCGGCCTTGAAGGCAAGCTTCCTGCTTTCAATTCAAGGTCCCTGTCTACACTCCCGATTATCCACATTTGTTTGTTTGTTTACTTTTTATTTTTTTTTCCTTATTTTGTTATGCTAAGAAACCATTTAATGACTATAATACGAGAGCAAAAATTATTAATGTTAGAATTCAGTTATATGTTATTTTTAATTATAGACAGGATCACTCTTTGTTATTATTCTACAAAACTTAAATTCTTTTTTCTTAATTAATTTTTCTAATTCTATCTATTCATCTCTAATTTTTTTTGATTTTTTTAAAGAATAAAAATTTATAATACTTTATCTAACATATTTGAAGTTTTTTTATTGGTGAGAACTTTCTATTTTTAGTTTAATGAAATTTCAGTACATTTATATAAAAGAAAATCTCTATTATTAGATATTTAGATTCATGTTTAACTGTGATTATATTAATTTAAAATAAAAATTATTAAAACATTTTTTATTAAAAAATTTATTATTACTATTATATTATTTGCATTAAAATTTTTTATAATATTTTTAAAAAATATTATCTTTTCTAGGTATAATTATGAGAACTTTGGAATTTAGTTTGTTGTAAAAATATTAGCAGTGGGACCTAATTTTTTTTTAGGAAGGGAAAAAATATATTAAAAATTTTTATATTGATAAAAAATTAAAATATATTTTTTCCAAATAGGAGGTCATATGATTTAAGATAAAATTATTGTTCTTAGCAAATTTTCACAAAATTTCTTCGAAAAAAATACATATACACATCAAAAGAGAAAAATAAAAACTAAGATAATATATTTTTTTTTTCAAAGAGATAGGAAGAAAACAATGGCTTTGATAGAGAGATTGACGGTCTTTCAAGTAGAGAGAAAGAGAGAGAGAGAGAGAGAGGTTGAACTTTTTAAATAGAGAGAGAAAGATAGAGAGTGAATGAATGAAAATAGAGATGTTAATCTAAAAAAATAGATAAAAGATGAATAAATGATGATAAAGAGAAATTAATTTTACAAAAAAGAATTTAGGTGCTTCTTTAAGAAAGAAAAAAAAAAGATAGATATAAATGAATTTTCCTTTTTTTTTCGTTGGTCTATTAAATTGGTTTGTATTTAGCACAAATAGTGAAATTTTTTAGTAACATCAATCTGCTTATAAAACAACGTCTGAACAACGTTTTTTTGACATAGGGTCTCTGCAAAGGCGCCTATATCTATGTATCTATCTATATATATATGTACGTATCTTATTGGTTGTTCGAGTTGTTAGGGTTGAGAAAGAGATAACGCCTTTGAAATTCTAACACACTTATTAATATTTTTTTTTGAATAAGTATAAATTTTAAACAAAAATTGATTAGATAAATTAAAAATCATTTAACTGTGAGACTCTTAAAATCTCCCAACGAAAGTGATGTTACCGTTCAAACAATATATATATATATATATATAAAAGAAATTTCTCACATTTATTCAAAATTTTGGATTAAGGTTTTGAGTGAAATTTTCTCACATTTTATATATACAGTAGAATTGAGCACACTACTAGAATTTAAAAAAAAAAAAATTCGATGCAAATAAACTACAATAAAAGAATTTAATTGTCAATAGTAAAAATCATATTAAATAACATCTGGCATTATTCCCGCTCTTTTAATTTAACTTGTAGGTTGACTACCATTTGAAACTTTAAAATTAGTTGAAAAATACTAAAAATCTCTAATTACTGTATGAATTATGAATCTATAACTTCTATCAAATTTTATAATTTATTTGTTATTTTAAACCCTCTCAAAAGTAGACATTTATTATATTCCACAAGTTTAAACTAATAACAATTCGAGGAGTAATTAAAAAGCACCAACCCCGTCCTCCTGCTTTTTTATTTTTTATTTTTTTATAATTTAAGTTATTCGAATCAGTTTACGTATATTTTAATTAATTCCTAAATTTTAAAATTAACGTCTAGATGAATAAAGATTTGGATTTTCTTATTTTCTATGGCTAAAATGTAGACATTTTAGTCATAAACAGCACGAGCACATTAAAAATAATAATAAAAAAAATTAAACGTTCAAATATGTTTCCCAATATCAATTTTTAAAAATAAAATTAAAAACACTAAAATATGCTTCAGTAGGTGTGGTATTCTAATTAATTAAGATAATCTTCCATTTACGAGTGACAAATTGTACTTTAATCAAACGAGTTTTTGGCTAAACCCTTGAATTGATTTGGTTGAAATTTTAAATTATAAATAAATTCCTCTTTCATTAATCATTTGGAAGACACGCGTAGCTTTATGATATGAATATTTTGAGATGTTATTTAATAACAATAATTATGTATGATATAAAAATTATATTAGATATATTTATAATTTTGACATAATATATTTTTTTAATTTGCAAAAAAAACTAAAATATTAACTTTTTAATTTTATTCCCAAACAAAGCCTGATAAATCAGTAAACTGGTACGATCTTTAGGATCCAACTGGCGTCTGGTGAGCTGTGAACTAGTACACCGGTATAGTGCCTGCCAAGAAACTTCCGATGCTTAAGTTAGCTCAAAACTTCGATAATCTTGCTCGTAGTCAAAAAAATCATTAATGCGTACATGTTTCTTTCTTTAGCGAGAACCTTTATAGCGAAGTTTATGGAAGTTGATATGCCTGAGTTGTGTGTGATCATTCTTTGCCTTCCAATAGGACCACGCCACCTGTTCTATGGATCCCGAGGATGATTCCCCACGTGTTTCCTAATGCAAGCCATTCTGTCCATTCATCAGATTGGTCAGTACTGCTGATCAAGAACACCAGGTGACAATATAAAAATAACTCCAATCAGGAAATGCCCCTGGTCGATAAGAAATCCCGATAGGTAAAAACAACCCGATCGGTCCAATGACGGTCTCGATTGGGGGTTTAACTCGATCGGGTCAAAATGGGTTCTTTCCTTATACTGAGTGATTCGGGTTATTCCTATATCAGATGCCCCCGATTCGCCTGATCTCCTAAGCGAGATGAGGGGAATCCATAATATTTTGCCTAATGGTTTTGCACGCACATTTAATATGCTGCAAGCGTGATGATGCGGATGGGATATCGACGAGACGGCTTTATTGCTTCCCCTGCCGCATGTTAGGTAGGGGGTTTGGGGGTGCTTGCAAAATCCTTAGTTGCTCATCAAGTAATATCCGATTAAATCCCTACCGTTGAATTCGAAATAGGATTTTGAATGTTGGTATTTTATTTCAAAAAGGAGACTCTTCATGTTCGCCGCATCTTCGCCGTTTACGTTCTCTGAGTCATCATGTAAGCGAACTCCTTTCTTCTTAAGGGAATCTTTTCATCATTTTGGTAAGCTTGCTTTTGCGGTTGCTTGTCTCCCTTTGTTTTCTATGTCCGGTCCTGTATGTATTGGCTTGCCCGCCGTGTACTCTGGTACTTTCATAGAAATCGTCGACTTCTCTGTCTTGAAGGGTTCACCGAAGAACCCAGGTTTATTAGGGCCATAGTAGGTATTTTGATTTTTGACTCTTTTAGAGTTAGGCTTCGAGAACTAGCAGCCATGTTCGATTCCAACGGTACCCCCGTAGAAGACTTAGGTAGAGTTAGGGAAATGACCTCTGCATCCCATTCCATGGCCCCAGCAAGATATATCGAGTCGATAGTTGACGCCTTTGAGTCGGAGGTTGAAGAGTCGAATGAGTAGCTCGAGTTCTCCATGGAGGGCTTTAAGTCCACGTTGAGCGCCGTGAAAATTCGACTGCTCGTGAAAATTCGACTGCTCTGGTCCGACTTCTAGTTCCCGCAGAGGGCCTCCTTTAGGGTTCAACACAAGGACGATAGGGCCAGTTGGCCAAGGGACGGTGAGATCATCGTGTACGAGGGAGCTCTGGTTGAGGGCCTTCTTTTTCCCATTATCAAGCCCATCTAGGAAATTCTTCATAGGTTGAGGCTGGCACCCGGTCAGATCCTCCCTAATAGATGGAGGATCATGATCGGGTGATCGGTGGGCAACCACAGGTCATGAACTCTCGGTCGACGAGTTCTTATACTGCTACAAAATGACAGAGGTGGGCAAAGACTGATGGTTATTCTCGGGTCGGGAGAAGGAGCTCAACCTGATAGTCAGGTTACCGAACTCGAACAAGGGCTGGAAGGATAAGTTTTACTTCGTGTACGGTGATGGGCTCGAACGCCAATACTGGGAGGCTCCTGACCAAGCTGTCTTCAGAATCCCGATGCGCTGGGGTTACCCGATGAAGAAAGGTATGTTGTTGCTCATTTCCAGTATAAGTTATATTTTTGGTCTCTTCTATGCATGCAATTTAATAATTACCTGCTCTGACCATTTTTTTCATTTCATGGTCAGCTCGACCCCAGCCCAAGCTGCTAGAAGATCTCAAAGCGAGGATTGAGATCATTAAAAAGCACACTGTGCATGAGGCCAAGCACTTAGTTACCGTAGAGTCACTAGCTACTTATATGCTCTGTTCGGAGCCCACTCAGGAGGCTCTTGCAGCTAAACATGAACGGAGTGACTTCTCGATCCATTTTACTGTCCTTTCTTTTTACATTTTCTCACCCTGATCTCATTTGTTGATGCAGACGATCCATCTCAGCCAGATTCGCCAGCTGTTATGGCCCGATTCAACCTTGATAGGCTAAAAAGAAAAAATAAAGAGTCAACCGACGTCGAAGCCAGCAAAAAGAAAAAGCTGTTGATTGGGGATAGCTCTGGGATGCAGCAGGCCGCGACAGTGCCCCCTCTCCCAAGCGAAGATTAGGAGGATGTCGTGATCCTTTCTCCTCCCGATCAGGAGGATGAAGAAGAACTGTCACGGTTCGTGAGTCTGGTGGACGATCCTCAACTCGCGTGGAGGAAGTCCATGGCCTTGGTGGTGGATGAAGAAATAGCTCACCAAGAGAATGTCACGAGCTTTAAACTGAGTCGTGACATTAATCATGACCATTTAAGGGTATGATTCTTTCTTTTAAAATTTTCATTATACTCAAGTGAATGCAGTCGGGATTGTTTTTGGCCTGACAATAATTTTTTTTTTAAGCTATCACTTGGTCACTCATCCTTGCCCACGGAATGCTAATGGCCGAATGGCAGTTGGTCTCCAATGGAATCAACTTTAGGCTGAAGTTGAGGCTGAGAAGCAGAAGGTCCAGTCGGCGGAAGAGGCCATGGATGAGATGAAGAGGAAATTCGCCTCTCAGCTAGACGACCAAAAGAAGAACTATGAAGCTGAGAAGGCAAACTTGGTGAGGAGATGCCACCAAGCGGAGGAAGATGCTATTAATACGGTCAGGCTTTGTAAAGACAGCAATAAGTTTCAAGAGGAACTTGAGCCGGTCTTCCTTCAGGCTTTTGATGTCGCTCTAGAGAGGGCTTCCACATTGTATCCAGACCTGATTTCTTCGATCTCCAGCCTGTCAACAGAGAAAGAACTGAAGTGGCTGATGGTGGCAGGAAAGGTGATGATGCTCAATCATGAAGATCTTGCCACTTGATCTCCTCTCCGAGTTTTATTTTTAACTTTTCATTTCAAAGTTTTAATTTTTTAATGTCCTTATTCTGAGTAACAGACTAGGAGTCGAATTTGTACTTGGATATTTAAATTCAAATCTGTATCTGTGTTGAATGATTTTGAATGGATATGACTTTTGTTATACCTTTAAGTAGTCATAATTTGAATGAATTAAGTCCGCTTCGGCCACGTAAACCGAGCAGGATCATTTTAGCCATTTTATGGCATAGGCCTCATGCACCGTCATCATGCTACTCAGCCATATGAGCCGAGCAGGAACACTTTAGCCATTTTATGGCATAGGCCTCGTGGACCGTCTTCACACTGCTCGGCTACGTGAGCCGAGCAGGATCACTTTAGCCATTTTATGGCATAGGCCTCGTGGGCTGTCTTCACACTGCTCGGCCACTTGAGCCGAGCATAATCACTTTAGCCATTTTATAGCATAAGCCTAGTGGGCCGTCTTCACGCTGTTCGGCCAAGTGATTCGAGCAAGATCATCGTTGCAACAGTTTGACAAACTGCGAAATTTCATTAGTTTTATAATGTAAGGGGTACAGATACAATAATTCTTTAAGTATAATACTTTCTCAGGTACTCCGCGTGCCATGGATGTGATAACTTCTTACCTTCAGTTGCCTTTAACTAGTAGGTTCCCTTTCGTGTTGAACCTAGCACTTCGTTTGGTCCTTCCCAGTTTGGACCAAGCTTCCCATCCTATGAGTCTCTTGTGGACTGGTTTACCTTTTCTATCACTAGATCTCCTGTTCAAAACTCTCGAGGTCGGGTTTTTGAGTTGTGATATTGGCGCATTTTCTACTGATAAGAGGCCATCCTGATCGCAGCCTGCAACCTTTTTTCCTCCAGCAGATTAGCCTCTTTGTTCAACCTTCACCCATTTTCCTCTGATTCGAAACCCAGAGTCCTCGCGCTTAGAATACCAATTTCGATCGGGATAACAGCCTCTATTCCAAATGTAAGAGAGAACAGAGTTTGTCCGGTCGTGATTCTTTCTGTTATGCGAATCTGCCCATAGGCCTTTGGCCTTGTCGAGCTTTGTCTTGATAATCTTCAAGAGGGAGCGGTTGGTGACCTTGACCTGTCCATTAGCTTGGGGGTGCTCGGGAGTTGAATAATGATGGCTGATGCTGAGTTCTTCACACAGCTCATTGAATTGCCTTCCCTCGAACTGTTTACCATTGTCCGTGATCATGACTCGGAGGATACCAAATTTACATACTATATTCTGTCACAAAAATTTCTTCATGTTCTGCTCGATTATGGTTGGCAAGGCCTCTGCTTCTGTCCATTTCGTGAAATAGTCAATCGCTACCACTATAAATTTCCTCTGTCCTTTCCCAAATGGGAACGGCCTAATGATATCGATCCCCTATTGGGCAAATGGCCAAGGACTCGGGATCGATGTTAATTCTTTAGCGGGTTGTCGTGGGATACTGGCAAATCTCTGGCACTTGTCGCACCTTTTGACAAATTCCTGAGCATCTTTTTCCATTGTTGGCCAAAAGTAACCAGCTCTCAGAATTTTTCTTACTAATGCTCGGCCTCTCGAGTGATTTCCGCAGTTAAAACAGTACGTTCTTTAGGATCTAACTGGCGTCCGGTGAGTTGTGAACTAGTACACCGGCGTGGTGTCTGCTAAGGAACCTTCGATGTGTAAATTAGCTCAAAACTTCGATAATCTTGCTCATAGTCCAAAAAATGATTAATGCGTACTTGTTTGTTTCTTTAGCGAGGACCTTTATAGCGAAGTTTATGGAAGTTGATATGCCTGAGTTGTGTGTGATCATTCCATGCCTTCCAATAGGACCACGCCACTTGTTATATGGATCCCGAGGATGATTCCCCAGTTTGTTATCGAATCCGTTATATATATATATATATATTCACACATGTCAGCTATTTACAGTAGCGCCTTTGTAGGCGTATACACCGAGTGTATCAGATGGAGGGTCATTCACGTGTTTCCTAATGCAAGCCATTCTATCCATCCACCAAATTGGCCAGTACTGCTGATTAGGAACACCAGGTGGCTATATAAAAATAACGTAAATAAGGAAATGCCTCCGGTCGATAAGAAAACCCGGTCGGTAAAAACAACTCGATCGATCCAATGACGGTCTCGATCGGGGGTTTAACCCAATCGGGCCAAAATGGTTGGGTCCTTTCCTTATTCTGAGTGATTCGAGTTATTCCTGTGTCAAAACCTGTCTTCAGGGTCAATTGCGATGGGTTGGTTTGTTCTTCTTTCTTTTGTTCTTTAACTTTTATTTCGGCCAAAAGTCAATATTTATGGTTTGGTAGAAAATTAAAAAAAAAAAAGAGAAAATGTGAAAATTTTAAATATATTCTTTTGTTTAATTTTGTAGAGAAAGAGAAGAGGACATAAGAAAATAATTTTATTTAATTTGTTTGATTGTGAAAGGGAAGAGGGGAGGAAAGATAAAAAAAAAATAAAAAATAAATAAAAATAAGAAAATTAAGGGGAGGGAGGGGAAGAAATAGAAAAGAAAAATAAAAAATGAAAAAAAAAATATGATTTTCCTTTTCATTTCCTTTTTTTTTTTCTACTAATTCGTTAAACCATATCCAATAATCGATTTGTATAATATCGTGAATTTTAAATGAATAAATTTGAGATTTATTTATAAAGTTGTTAAAAATCGAAATTCTACTTAAAATTAATAGATGCTCGGGTGAATCGAGTTTTAAAATTATATTTATAGTCACGTGAAATCATAGTTTATTATATTATAATTTCTTCGTAAAAGCTTCTAAATTGATGTCATCTTGTTATTTAAGTGGCAGAAACTTGCCTTATGGCTACAAATGTGATTTTGATTTTTTTCTTTTTTTCTTTTTTTCCCTCTCAAAAGCATAAGTTTGCAGCACTTATCAAAAAGAATAAGTTTCCATCTTCCAGCCAAAAATATTTAGAAAAGAATTTTAACAATTTGAGAAATACTGGTGCACCATCTCAGTTGTTTATTTTGATTGATTTTACAGGGGTCTTACAGAGATGAATGGCTGAAATAAATCAGCCACACGATTAACGATTGAGTAAATCAATTAATCATCTAGTAAATATAATATAAATGTAAGACATATTTATAGCAATAGTATATTGGTGTAGAAAATTTTCTTTTTTAAACGTTGTAATAGAGAACTTTATAGTATTTGGTGAGACACGTACAATTAAAATAAAATATTGATTTAGTTTTAACTTAATTTTGTAAGATTAAAAATGTATTTGTAGTATTTTATCATAGATTTATTAATTTTCATTCTAACTACTATATTTAATTTACGAAAAAAATAGAATTTATTTTGATTAAAATGCAGTTTATTTAGTTTGAGAAAATTACATAAAATTTTTTCAATTTTTATATCGAAATTGTTTTACTAATTTTTTCGTCATTAAGATTTATTATGCATTCTTTCTTAATCTGATGATGAAAATCAAGATTTTGGTAGCTTTGTTAAATTACATTAAAATATGGTATATGTAACTAATTTATGTGAGAAATACATAACCACTTCTAATGCAGTAGCTTCTGTACTTGCAAAAGTAATGAAGTCTAAAATTACCAAAAAATTTAAATAACTATTTCTCAAGATAATTTTTAATCTATTACAATTTATTACGTTAAAGTGTCATTTGGTATACTTATTTTGAATATATTTTTTATTTTATTTTTGAAGATAAATGAAAATTTTGAAAAACGTATTTAGTCATTTATGTTTTTAAAACTCGTTTTAAAAAATAAAAAATGAATTTACATATGAAATGTAACAAGATTAAAAAGTCATTTTAAGCTTTTTTGATCTAAAATAAATAGAATTCTAAGATAGAAAAAATTGAAAATATTAATCGAAATATGTTTTCTATTTTCATTTTTTGGAAAATTTTAAAATATAAAAACAAAAAAATAAAAAATAAAAAATAATTCAAATCAAATACCACCTAAACTACTCAATTTCAGGATGGAACTTATATTTAAATTAATAGAATTATATTTAAGCAATTGTTAACGAAATAGAACTTAACTTCTTGGATATCAAATTAATCCATAAGAGGGAAATTCGTACATATTCATTTTATTTATCTTTACCCCCAACTAAACAGATGGTTGAATGGAGAACAAACACGTCACTTGGGCAGGATAGAAGGCAAAGCAGCATAAACCTTGAAGCTCTCGTGCTTTGGAATTGATTTGTGGGTATGGAATATGGATGCTGAGGAAAGAATAAGGAGGGCAGCTGGGCAGGAGAGAGGGCCCCCCACCCCCAAACAAGAATCTTGAAATCGATAATTGGTGAAAGGAAGATCATTCACGAGACTGCCCCATTCTCTAGGTCATCTCATCCAACATTTATTAGTTGTAAGCCATGGATTGGGGGGGGATGACCTCTGGATATTTGATAATTCTTGCTCTCAGTGACGATGATGACGATGATGGTTGCTATAGCTTATTCCTTTTATTTATTATATATAGAAAAACCCTCCCAATAATTAATACGAAGATGATGGATATGTGGGTGTGTATCTGTGTTTATATATTTATATAATAAAATATAATTTTTTTTAAATATTCATTTCAGAAACTAAAATCTAACTATTAATAATTTTTTTTTCATTCAACGGCCAAAATTTTTTATGTACATTAACTCATGCTCAATTCTTATTTAATCGATCACGTTATCTTCTATTTTATAAAATAGTATGTTTATTTTAAATTTTATCATATTTCAAAAATAAAAATTATATATAAATCGAAATTTTTAATCAGAAATTTAGAGAATTAACCATCAAATTAAAACACCATATACTATTTATCAAAAATTAATTAGAAAGATATCAAAAACTAAAATTTTGGAAAAAGAAATAAACTAATAAATTATCATAATTTTTTTAATTTAAACTTTTTATCTAAAATTTTAATTATATTAAAATACTTAATATTAATTTTATTTAAAGTATTATAGATACGAGTTATTGTAATACGTGTATATATATATATATCTTATGTGTGGAATTGATACATATTATCATGATGTCCAAGAAGATGCATGCATGTTAATAGTTATCAGAATCCAAGACTTTTCCTTCCCATCACTGTTACTAATGCAAGCTCCACGGTTTCATGATTGATGTACTTGATCTCAAAACAAGAAACTTTCTTGGCTTTGCTTTGGATTGACCCTCGGGGGTTAATCCGACACTTTTCAAAAGTTATCAGAAAAGTGAAATATTACAAACCATGCATAGCGTCAAAATATTGTGCCAAACTTCGAACGGCATTCCATAAAATTTTTCCAATGTCAATTATTTATATATTTTTTTATAATATTTATTTCGTGGTCGATAAAAATATTAAAATTTTATTTTTCAGCTATTGTTAACTCATTCTCACGAGAAACCCTCAAATATGCACGCTGCTTATGGGTTACAAATTTGAGAAATGATTAGCTAGTACTTGGTTTATATTTACATTTATTGTTTTATATATTTTATGTTTTGAAAATTTTAAAATATAAAAAATATAAAACACATTTGATTTGATATTTTCTATTTTTTTATATTTTTACATTTTTTTATTTTAGTAAAAAACGTTAAAAATGATTTTTTTGTCATTTTACATTTTATGTATAAATTTATTTTTTTACTTTTTAAAACATATTTTGAAAATATAAATTATCAAATATTCTTGAGCTATTTTTCTTATTTTTAAAAATATTAATAAAAAATAAATTCAAAATATCACATTAGATTTCTTCTAACTTCAAAGAGGTGAATACACAATTTTTTCGAGATC
>QLOD02000016.1:16771705-16806741 GCA_003260245.2 Sideroxylon spinosum | reverse complement strand
CTATGCAATTGTAAATCAGCAAAACAATATGTATATTAAAATTAACGAAAGAAAAACTTACGTAAAAACCTAATGTAGCGAAGAATTGAAGAGCAGATGAAAGTAAAGTAAACTAGGGTTTGCTAAAAAACGAAGAAGCGATGGCCAGTCTAGGGTTCTGGATCCCTATTACATCAGAAATAAGCCTTTTTATAGGTATACTAAAATCAGGGTAAACGTGTAATTTTCCGTCTTCAATATGTGCAGAGTAACTGGCCTTGGCGGGCGCCCCTGCTGATGAAGCTCTCAGCGGGCGCCCTTGCCAAACACAGGCGGGCGCCCCTGCTGATGAAGCTCTCGACGGGCGCCCCTGCCAAACACAGGCGGGTGCCCCTGCTCGTTGCTGGTCTCGGTGGGTGCCCCTTCCAAACTTAGGTGGGCGCCCCTGCTTGTTGTTGGTCTCGGCGGGCGCCCCTTCCAAACATAGGCGGGCGCCCCTACTTGTTGCTGGTCTCGGCGGCGCCCCTTGCAAAACTCAGGTGGGCGCCCCTACTTGTTTGTTGATTCTGCTTCCTACATTTTGACTCCTGTTTTGGTTCCTTTAGGCTGTGTTGATCCATTTTCCTATAAAGTACCTGAAAACAACAAAGAAAGATCAAAACACAATAAACTTATAGTTTCCTTGATAAATGTTCATAAAATGAGTGTGAAAAATGGCTAAAAAATAACAATGATTGCATGCAATCACCTTGTTAAGCCAAAGAAAACCAACTAAAAAGTAGCTATTGTTCCTCTACAATCGTAGCCCACTCAAGGAGCCAATCGTGTAGAGATCTACTCTAGGTAACTCAAATAATATGCTTGAGTAATTATTCACAGTATGCACGAAATAAAGGGATATTGAGAATGTATGACAAAAGGAAATTTTTATATACTATACAGGTTGACTCGGTGACTTGGGAGTCCTTAGAAAAAAAATAAAAAGATGAACGTCTCTTACTCATCAGCTCCACCTTCCTGGTGATCGGAGCCTTGAGTAGACTCTTGGTTATTACTACCTAGGGCCAAGACTGAAGAAAGATCCTGATTAGGATATAGCCTCAGGCTCTCCTTCTTGGCATCCTCGAACTTCTCCTGGTATGCCTCGGCCAACCAATCTTGACCCTTGTCACCATCCTTGAAGTCTCCTACTGCCTTAGCCTTCTCTGCCTTAACTAGCCCTTGAAATTCTTCTAACCAGAGCCTCCTCTCTAAGGCCAGCTCACTGGGCTACTGCTTTAGCTCTAACTCTATGGTTAGAGTGGCTACCAGACCTTCGGACCTAGAAACCACCTCATCACAAGCATTAAGGGCTTTTATCAGATCTGCCCTAGCAGTATTAACCTTAGCATAAGCATCCTTCAGCTCGAACACTCTAATACTGAGGAGTTCATTCTTCTTGTTCTCCTTGTTAAAGTCTTAGTTGCTCTCAACATACCAGGTACCGAGCTCAGAGGTGAACCATAAGATATGAAAGGATAAATCAAAGATAAATGTCTATTTAATGACACTAGAACGACATCAAATAATAAGGCATAATTATTACTTTTTCCAAATGATGAGTTGTCCCCTTTGTGAGCTTGTTAGGAGGTAGGTTTCGGGATCACGCCAGGTCATTCAGAGTGATGATACTTTCCATCCTCTTTACTGTAATCCAAGCGTCATCCAATAAGTTTTGAGGTTGGATAGGTTGAGAAGATCCAAGGACCGTATGGGTAGTGAAAGGAGCTAAGGAGTGAGGATTAGATACCTCAGTCATGGGCCCCGGAACCTAGTTAGTTTAACTCTTAGAAACAAGAATTGAAATTGGCTCTTTGTCTTGAGGATTGGCCTTGGGAACCTATTCTTGGAACGTGTTGGAATCGCCCAACTATTGCTTCTTCCAAAGTCGAGGCTCCGGCCTAGAGGATGGCTTCCTCCCCAAGCTCTTGTATTTCTCTTTGTTAAACTTCATGGTGTTACAAGATCGGGAGAAGTTAGCAGTGATGATGTTCGAGTCTACGACATAGTGAAACATGTCAGCAATACATAACAGAGTAGGAAATTAAAATATTAAAGACTCATTCTTCTCATGTTCACTCTCAAGAGCTTCTGAGCTTGGTTCGGGGCCGAGCACATACTTAGACAAACTATTAGTCGTAACTAAAATGCTAAAATGGTGTTTAACATAATTTTAAGTGAGATTCATTCAAGTGAGCCTCGGACAAGTTGGGTTAGGCTTTGGCTGAATAAAGAACCTACAATTAGAACAGTTCTAATTTGAAGAAAATAAGGCAAATGAGACTTTCGAGCTGAGTTTCAGATCAGTGGCATACCGTCATCGCTCGGGCAACCCCAGGACAGGGGACATCGGATTGCTTTGTTCTCCTCCATCTCCCACGAATTAAACTTCCAGCCGTCCTCATACGGAAAAAGAAATAATCTTTCCAATACTTGATCGAGGAAGGGTAGCCATCTACCAATTAATTTCCTTGACATGTGCAACAAAATAGTACCTTCCTTTGCCTAACTGGACGACTTGATAGCAATATAAGAATTCATCTGCCATGAGATACTCGTTTGTGGCGGCTTTCCCTATCACAGCACAAACGACCAGTATCCTCCAATTGTTTGATACCAGTTGAGTCGGATTCAAGCTCAATCAGCTAATACATTTTTGATAAGATGAGTTAAGAGGGAACTGAAGTCTGCTGGACAGAGCTGCCTCGTACATAGTCACGACTCCAAGCATGGTAGGAGAACATACAGAATCCTTTAAAGCAGGCCAGCGGTAGGCGAGATGCTTTGGAGGTTGGAAGGCCTTCAAAATTTTTTTACGCTGAGGCTTGTCAATCATCTAATGGATGCTTGCATGGTAAAGGTTAAGGGCTTCCCTTCCTAATATAAAAGTTCCTTTGTGCTGGGGATTTAGACAGCTGGCAGAAGGCTCGAAGCCTTGAACATGTGAGGGATAGGGGCATTTGGCTCTAATGGTGGACGATTGTTGGGCTCATCGCTAGTTTTAGGAAGAATCATTTTGTATTGAGCAACCATGATTTCTGAAGCTACCAAGTCTTGCAGACTATTCAGTGTAATGTTCAAAGATTAAGAGGGTGGCGAAGGATTTAAAAAGTTCGTGGTCCTCTACAAAACCTACAAAGTTAGGGAGCTTATCCTCTCTCTGATAATACCAAATACTTTGACAAAGAAACCAAAGCATGAAGAGAAGAAACAACAAGAAAAGAGAGGATGTACCAGGAAAAAAAAGATTCACAGAAGCCTTTCGAACTCGAAGATGGCGGAGAAGGCTTGCAGCAGGAAAAGTATGAAGACAGAGATGAAGATACAATTTATAACGATATGAGTTTGAAACAAATGGCTCGAATGAAGCCACATGGCGTGTATCAAACAAAACACAGTCCCCAGGAAAAATACAGACTGAATTCCTCATTGACACCTGGTAGACAGACGAAGAGACGCAACCCTCTGGCAGGCGGGCATGATGATTACTGCAATGCATTAATTCCATGCATTAAATGCATACCTCTCAACTGTTAGATTCCCTCAGGTCTGTCAGGAGACTTAGGGAATCGGAGGCATGACAAGGAAGATCTCCAAGCTCGGGTGAAAAGACATAAATACTTCTATTATCACTTAAGAGATTTTCCCCAAAAGATGAACTGGCCTTTTGAGTTACCCGCCCGAGTTGGAGGACAGTCAGGCTGGGCTGAGGCTTGCAATTCAGACTTCCGAAAGTCCAGCCGAGCCCGAGATCGTATTCAAGGCTCTTGCAACTGTAATCCCGAAATCTTCACCGGGGTAATCGCTATCAAATCTTTTTAAAATTGGCAAGTGACTAAAAGATTAATACAAATCCCATTCTTTTCTTATCCAGGTAGGGAATCGCGAGGAATCAAGGGAAATCATAAGCTTACTCCCAATTTTTAACCAAAGGAATCTTCCTATAAATCACAAGAAATATTACATTCATAGGTAAGAAATTTTTTATCTTGCAGTTACTCTGTCAAATTAGATCCACACTACTGAATTGATCATCAGAAAATTTTTGACAGGCATTACACTGGTGTCCAGAACGTATAGAATTTTCTTTTTCAACTGTGGATTTTAATTTGGATCGAAGATACAAAATATCACCATGATCACACTCTACAGTTCATATTACCTACATTTACATTTCTGATTCTATTTGTTTTTCGTTAGGTATTTTTTTTGTTTTCACTTTAAAATTTAATATCATTTGTTGTTTCACTTGAATTTCAGATACGAGGAGTAAAAAAGCAATTATTCCTTAAATTAAGATGTTAAAAAGACAGTTATTCTTTAAAATTATAAATATACATTCTCAAATATATTCAATTTTTTTTGCATGAAAAAAATATAACTACATCTAATTAAATTTTAAAAATAACTACATCTAATTATAACAATTAAATTAACGTACATCTAATTGCAATTTGGAAGTTTTGTGATTATGTGAGCTTTCATTTGGGTATATTTTATTAAAACGAAGTTGAGGCAAGATGTTTTTTTTTTTTTTTTTTAATCTCTCTCTCTAACTTTGCTCCGCTATCGGCGATTTATTTCGTTATATCACCTAAAATTATACCATTTTTCTTAGTCATGGTATATACATAGAACAAATATAAATTGATTAAAGATTAAAACGTTCCCCTAAATGACATATCACCAATACTGATTATATATTTTATTTAGAGGGTTAGATAAAGTGCTCGTTTGGTAATATTTATATATATTTTTATTTAGTTGTTTTTGTTTTTCTATTTTTAATTGTCCTTTTCTTTTTATTGAAATAAAAATAAAAAACAGGTTCAGTAATGTAATTTTTTTATAATTTAATGTAATTTTAACAAAATATTTAATTTTATTAATTTAATAATAAAGTTTATTGAATTAAATAAAATATATGTCATATTAATTTTAATTCATTCATTTAATAAAATATATTAAAATTAATTAATTTTATCAAATATTTTTATTATAAATAACTTTAATAAATAAACTAATAAGTAAAATAATTTCATAATAAAATATTTTAATAAATAAATCATTTTAAAAGGTAATTACCACTTATTAATAAAATTTCATTTTAATAATAAATTATTATTGTAAAAATAATTTTGATAAACAATAATAATTTTAATTTGTCATTATTATTAATATCAAATTTACAAAAATAAATTATTTTAATATATAATATATAATTATTAAATTTTTTGCATAATAAATAAATTATTTTAATACTAAATTATTATTTTAGTTAAATTAATTTTTTAATATAATAAATATTTTATTATGTAATTATTTTCCATTAAAATATAATTTTGTATAGTAAAATAAATTATTGTAACCTTAAATTCTTATTCTAATTTTAATAACATGAATTATTATAAGAATAGTTTATTTATTAAAAAGAAATTTATTTTAATAAAATATTTGGATATAATAATTATTTTAATATGATGTAACAAAAATTACTCACCAAAAGAATGAGGTAACAAAAATCGATAAAAAGTTAAAATTGACAGAACATTTATAAAAGAAAAAAGTCAAGGTGAAAACATGATTTTTTTGTTTTTATTTTCAATTTAGTTAAGTTTTCAATTTTTTTAAAAAAAAAATAAAAAAATTTAACAAATACATTTTCGTTGTCAGTTTTCAAAAATATGTGACATAAACAAAAAAAATAATAAACATAAACATTATCAAACAGAACTCTAGTGAATTCAAATTCAATTTAAATCAAATACTGATCCCAAAATATATTAGATCCAATTACATAGATTCAAACCTAATTTACCACTAAAAATGAGTTTAGGTTTGTATACTTAATTGACCGGTTTATATGTCATTTTTTTATTAAAAAATCACATATAAAAAATTTGACCAAAAATAATCTATTTTTTTCTTTTTGGCTCATATAAATCATTGTCAACAAAAATCAACAGCAAAACAAACATTTTGGTTTTTCGAGTGATCAGCAGCAAAATAAATAAATCAATAAATAAATGCGATAACTTTTTCTGGTTCCTCGTGTCCAACTTTGTTCTTGGAAACTCAGGATGAATTAGAGGTCGCCCTGTTGCAATCGAATTTGGTGCGACCTTGTACCAGCCCTACTCTTCTCCTATTTTATTGGTAAAAGAAAAAAAAAAGGATAGGTCTTGGCTGCTTTGTTTGGACTAATAAATTTCCAACTCCTGCGATTGAGGAGCTTCTCGATGAATTACATGGTGCTCAATTTTTTTCAAAGCTTAACTTGTGCTCTGGCTGTCATCAAATTTACATCCACTGTAATCATGTAGAGAAAACAACGTTTTGTACACCCCAATGGCACCGCATATTTTTGGTCATGCCTTTACCAACATCCTGTCTACCTGTCAATCTTTGATGAATGAGTCGTTCAAAAAGTTCTATACAGATTTTTGGTTTGTTTATGTTTCCATTCATTTATTTTTTGATGATATAACGGTCAATATATTAGAACATGAGTTGAACACTTGACTCATGTTGGGGAACTTCTCAATTACTTAACCAACAAAATTTTGCAACATAGAGTAGCGTTGGACCCTCCCAAAGTGGTAGCTATGGTAAATTGGCCCAAGCCCATCGCAATTGAAGGTCTTCTCTGGTTTTTAGCCCTGACACGTTATTATCGTAAGTTCATCAGGTATTATGGTTTCATTACTCGGCCGCTCACAAAAATGCTCAAGAAATATGCTGACAACGGGCGCCACTTCTGTGGTAAATTCATGAATTTGCTTTTCCGGCATGCTTCAACTATTATTATTATTATTTTTTTAATTAGATTATTTGTGCTTTTGATATTCATTTGGAGTACATCAAGCTTTTTTCAACTGAAGCATGCTATGACGAAAGCCCTAGTTTTGGATTCAACTAATTTCTCTCATTTTTATTATTGAATATAATGCTTACGGATTTGAAATTGGTACAGTCTAGATGCAAAATAAGATGTCGAAATTAGGGGTTCTCTATCAATGTGAAAGAGATGATGGCACTAGTTGCAACAATTCAGAAATGGTAACGATACCTTTTGGGGTCCCATTTCTCAATATAGACAAACTAACGAAGTTTCAAGTATTTGTGGAGACAAACTATTGCCACCAAGCCCAACGAAAGTGGTTGGTGAAATTCATGGGCAATGAGTTGCCCGGGGTGTATGGGACGGATATGTATTTTCCCGTCTTCATTCCTATTTAGTGATATCCTTTTCTGTCACTGTTTGAGATGAAAATTTTTTTTTATACTTATCCCCACCATGAATCCTCTGTCTCCATTCCTATTATCCACTAAACATAATAACAACTATAAATTATATATTATATATATATAATAAATGTTAAAAATTATTATAAATATTATAGATATTAAAAAAATAGATATTATATAAATGTATATCAAATAAATATTGAAAAATATATATAAAAAATTAACAAATAAATATTTAAACGGATACGAGATGAAAACTGTCATACCCATCCTGATTCATAAAACACTTTAAAATTTCTATATTCGTCCATGTTATTAATATTCCTATACCCTCTCTCCGAACAGAGCTATTGAAATGGATATCTATCGGGTACAGGTAATTTTAACATTTCTATCTCTTTCTAATATAAGAAAGATAGTGATAACTCTGCCACCATCGATGCCTTATCAAGATGATTTGAAGGGAACTCTTAGGCATTTCTAGTCTTAACTTAAATGGATGGAATGCATCAAAGTAGAAAACCAGTAACAAGATTCAAAACTTGATTCGAAATATTCAAACAAGTGAGGTTATGGCCATGGCATTTTTCAGTCTGATCTTGTTTTTTGCAAGGACAGCATGTAAGCAAAAATTCATGGAAAAATGCTAATAACCATGAGAACGAAACTGAATGTGGAATATAAACAGATCTTATAAATACCTCCCGCCATCGCTTTATGATTTCTTGGGTAGAATTTTAGAATTTCTGGACAGGATTTGATTGCGTCTTTTTCCAATGATGAAATTGAAGGCTCTGTACTTTCATGGTTTTGTCATAGAAAGTGATGGTGTAATTTTTGAAAAAGGTAACCAACCAAGAGACCAGATGCCCATTATATGTTTTTTGTCGTTAAACGGCGTTTCCATCAAACATGTTTTCAGTGGGCAGTTACCACTAAAGGATAAAACCCCATAAAATTGGATTTTAAATAACTGAATGTTGGACCACATCCAGATGAGTGGGGATAAAATAAATAAATATTAAATACACATTTATGATAAGTATTGCATTGCTGATAAATATCACATTCTCCCACTTGGTCCACACATTCAATTAGTTGTTATATCCAACCAAAACCCAACAGGATTGAAATAAGAAATATAATACATGAATCATGGCGATAAGTCTACCAGAAATTGACTATTATCTTCCATGTATCACAATGCATCACATTCCTTAATTTATATGTGGTAACAATACTTAAATGAATAAACACTATGTTTATTCTTGTTCTTAACAAAATATATATTTTCTCAAAATCATAAATGTGCACAACAGTATGAGAAAATAACATAAATGAGAATTTCATTAACAACAATGTTCAAATATGGGATTACATAATGGATCCTAATCCCATTCTAACTACATGATCCTTGAATTTATGTGGTGGCATGCCTTTAGTTAAAGGATCAACTAGCATCAACTCAATGCTAATGTGTTCTATGACCACTTTCTTTTCCTTAACACATTCTTGAATAGCCAAGTACTTAATGTCAATATGTTTGCTTCGACTACTAGTTTCGTTATTCTTGGCTAAAATACAGCAGTTCAGTTGTCACAATATATCATCAATGGCCTAGATATAGTATCCACAAGTCTAAGGCCAGAAATGAAACTCTTCAACCATACACCATGTGATGTCGCCTCAAAACAACAGACAAACTTTGCCTCCATTGTAGAAGTGGCAATCAAGGTTTGTTTGGCACTCCTCTAGAACACAGCTCCACCAGCTAACATGAATATGTAACCTGATGTTGATTTACGTGAATCAACACATCTAGCGAAGTCTGAATCTGAATACCAATCACTTCCAGACTATCAGTATGTCTGAACACAAGCATATAGTATTTGGTTCCTTGAAGATACCACATTGTTTTCTTTGCAGCTTTTCAGTGGTCAATTCCCAGATTACTCGGTTATCTGCCTAACATTCCTATAGCGAATGCAATGTCAGGCCTTGTACAAACCTGAGCATACATCAAGCTTCCAATGAAAGAAGCAGAAGGAATATTACGCATCTGTTCCTTTTCAAGATCATTCCTTGGGCACTAATTCATATGAGACTTATCGCCCTTTACAATGGGAGCTATATTTGGTGAATAATCCTTCATCCCAAATCTCTCTAAAACCTTAGTGATATAGGTCTTTTGAGATAGGGCCAAGACATAGCGACCCCTATCTCGATCAATCTTGACGTCATTGACATAAGATGCATCACCCGTATCCTTCATCTCAAAATGTTTAGAGAGAAATTGTTTGACTACGTATAACAAACCCTTGGCATTGATTGCAAGTAATATATCATCCACATATAAAACCAGAAAACAAGTTTTGCTCCCACTGACCTTTTGGTACATACATTGATCCATGATATTCTCTTCGAATCCAAATGAAGAGATAACTTCATGGAATTTCAAATACCACTGGCGAAAGGCTTGTTTGAATTCATATATATATTTTTCAAGCTTACAAACTAAATGCTCACCATCACTAGAGGAGAAGCCTTCTGGTTGTTTCATGTAAACCTCCTCCTCTCGATCACCATTAAGGAATGCCGTTTTCACATCCATTTGTTGCAATTCCAAATCAAAGTGTACAATCAATGCCAAAATTATACGAAGAGAATCTAACTTAGATACAGGTGAAAATGTATTTGTGTAGTCGATTCCTTCCTTCTGAGTGTATCATTTAGCAACAAGTCTTACCTTGTATCTCTTAATGTTTCCTAATGAATAATTTGTTATTTTATATACCCTTTTACACTGGATAGGCCTCTTTTCAATAAGCAACTCAACAAGGTCCCAAACATCGTTACTCTTCATGGAGTCCATCTCATCCTTCATGGCATTGTACCATAACTCTGATTCCCAACAATTAATGGCTTGTGAAAAGGTCTCAGGATCATTTTCGACTCCTATATTATAGTTAGACTCCTGTAGATATACAATCACTAAGAATAGCTGATTCCTTAACTCTAGTAGACCTTCTTAATGATGTCTCAGCAGAATGTTGCTCAACTAGTTGTTTGACATTCTCATGAGTATTTTGGTTTACTAAATTATCAACCATTTGTGGAATTTATGTATTGTCATTATTAGCTTGTTGAATTTCAACTGCTAGTGTCACAATGTTTGATTAAGCCAGAGAGACATTATGAATGAGAATGACTTAATTTCCTGAAGTCGATTGTTGAGTGTCAATGTTCTGAGATAGATCACTCCCACTAACCAAGTCTTTTTCAAGAAATTTAGCATTTCTTGATTCCACAAATCTCATGTGATCTGATGGAGAATAGAATCTATATGCCTTTGACCTTTTGCCATATCCAACGAAATACCCACTTATGGTCCTGAGATCCTACTTCTTTTCCTGTGGATTATAAACTCTTATTTCACATGGGCATCCCCAATGCGTACGTGTTGCAAACTCGATTTACAACCTTTAAACAATTTGAATGGTATCCTCAGGACAACCTTGGTTGGAACTTGATTTAACAGCCTTGGTTGGAACTCGATTTAACAGCCTTGGTTGGAACTCGATTTAATATGTACACAGCTGTCTTAAGAGCCTCAGTCCACAAGAATTTAGGAAGACTGGAACCACTAAGCATACTGCACACCATGTCCAATAATGTTAAGTTTCTTCTTTCTGCCACGCCATTTTGGTCCGGAGAACCAGGTGATGTGTATTGGGCAACGATCCCATTTTCTTGAAGAAACTTAGCAAATGAACCAGGTACTTGTCCATTCTCAGTATATATGTCAAAATGTTCACCACCTCTATTAGACCTCACCATCTTAATTTGCTTACTGCATTGTTTCTCTACTTCTACTTTAAAAACTTTGAAGGCATCTAATCCTTCATTCTTATTATGAACCAAGTAGAGATACATATAACATGAGTAGTCATCAATAAAGGTAATGAAATATTTTGGTCCAAATGAGTCCAAATCAGGACTACAAATATCTGTATGTATGATTTCTAATATATATAAACTCCTTTTAGTACCTTTCTTTGACCTTTTAGTCTACTTTCCTTTAATGCAATCTACACAAGTCTCAAAATCAGTAAAGTCCAAGACAATAAGTAACTTATCATTTACTAATCTTTTGACCCTATTAATGGAGATATGTCCCAGTTTCCAGTGCCACAACGAGAGGATTTCTCATTTATGACGCAACGTTTTACACCTATATGTGTTGCACTGTAGCAGTTATGATCATGTAAATTAATATAGAAAAAACCATTAGATAAAGTACCATTTCCAACAAGTTCAGATTTATAACTTAAATAAAAAAAATCTGAAAATTGGAAACAATATCCAAAAGGTACAAGTCTAGAAACTGAAATTAGTTTCTTGGAGAAACTAGGTACATAAAATGTTTTTTCTAATCATTGAACAAAATTACTACTTAAAACTAAAGAACAATCCCTAATAGCCTCCACATACGAGGACATCATGTTTCCAGAATAAATATACTCCTTGCTTCCTATTGGCCTCCTCGGGTTTCTTAAGTCCTGCAACACATTGGTAATGTGAATTGTATAACCAAAATCAATCCACCATGTGTCATGATTAATATCAGCCAAATTAAATTCAAAACACACTAATGAGGTAGGATATCTAACAAATGTACCTTTTTTTTCAAGCCATTTAGAAAACCTCTCGTAATCTTTCTTGACATGCCCCTTTTTCTTACATAAGAAGCACTTGGATTCTTTCTTAATGTCAGCTCGGGGTGGGTATTTTACCCTTTCCCTTCTTGTTGGCTTGGATCCTATTATTTCCTTGAACAATCAGATTAGCACGCTGAGGGATTTCTCCTGACTCTGCTAACATCCTCCATTCCTCCTTAACACACGTGGCCATCAACTCATTAATTGACCATTTATCCTTATGTGTGTTATAGGAGATCTTAAAGGGCGCACATGCTGGCGGTAGAGTGTTCATCATGTAGTACACAAGGAAAGATTCAGACATCTCAACCTCAAGTGTCTTAAGTTGAGCCACAATGTCCCTTATGTTATTGATGCGAGCACGCACACCCTTAGTTTCACTAAGTCTAGTAGTTGAAAACCTTGTCGCAAGAGTACTGGCTAATGCCTTATGAGAGGACTAAAATTGATCATCAACAGCCTTCATCAGCTCATGGGCATTGACATGATGTTGGATGGGACCACAATCACTAGCATTAATCTTAGTCCTTATGAACATCAAACTGAGGCGATTAGATCGCTCCCAACGTTCATAAAGAGCAATTTCAGTTGGAGTGCTAGCATCAGTAATAGCATGTGGTTCATCTATCTGAATAGCATAGTCAATGTCCAAGTACCCCAAATTCTCCCTCGATATCTTATAGTTTTCACCTGTCAACTCGAGAACATTATCAGTAGTAGCAATATTTTGAGTAGCTGCAAAATAAAACATATATACCTATATTTATCAATAATCAAGGCTAATAAAATAAATATATGCAATTTACCCATGTAAAGCATAAAGGAACATAAATCAATGACATAAAATTATCTGTGGGCCAAATTTTACTCAAATAGATTCATGTTAAACTTTATGATAAAACTATCAATCTATATTCACTTTCCTTAATACCTATGGGCAAATTAAGAAAGAGAGATTGATATTTTATCCCAATTTGACTATGTAAAATGTAATAAAAACTCCTATGGGATAGAATTCATCACATTCAACATGGAAAATTACAATTAATATCTTTATCCAAATGCCATCCATAAAACAAATTAATATATAATTTTAAATAATTAAGGTTGCTGTGGCTAAGCCTTAATTAATTAAAATTACATTGATCGCTAGATATTTATTTCATTGATTAATCACTTTTATGCATAATACATCAATTATAATGCATCTAATTAAAATAAATGATGCAAAATAATCATAACTT
The DNA here is from genome assembly GCA_003260245.2 of Sideroxylon spinosum. NCBI lineage: Eukaryota > Viridiplantae > Streptophyta > Magnoliopsida > Ericales > Sapotaceae > Sideroxylon > Sideroxylon spinosum. The sequence continues at coordinate 16,793,513 of QLOD02000016.1, read as the reverse complement.
CAATTTCATCTAAAAACATAATATAAAATATGGCACATCAATTACAGCAGCGTAATGTTATAATTTGTGCATATACAGTACACTGTACAAAAAAATATTCATTGTTTAAAGTGATGCTTATGCAATCAACAAGTATACATATACAAAGTGAACAATAATAATGCCTTTTAAATATATAGATTTTTTCTTTATTGTTTGCAAAAGCCCCAAAATCTAAATCAGTATGATAATATCCACTGCCAAGGCCATCCGGATAAAGAAAAAAAAAAAATATATGTTCATCTTAACCATTCAAAAGCCTAAGTTGATGACGGTAAAAATATGTACAAATACAGATATACTAGGATCCTAATGGAAAAATAATCGGATATATTAGAATCCTAATGGAAAAATAATTTCAAGTACTAGAATCTTAATGGAAAAGGATTAGAATCCAACCTGTCAACCATGATCCCAAAGTAATCGCTTTAAAATATTGTTATTATATTCAACAAGCAACTTTAGCTTAACGTTTTGCAATCCTTCACGTCATATGTGCGCTATATATATTTTGTAATTTTGGATTTGGCAAAATTATATATTTTCATATATATATATATGACAGGGAACCAAAAAAAAAAGACAAAAGGTGTTGTTCATGCCCAAATCAAAAACCGCAATTATCATGTCAAAATTAATTGCCAAATCCAAAATTACAAAAGTAAGGTAGAGATTATATTAGGGCTTTGATACCAAATATAAACAAAAATCCATGGCAAAACGCTAACAACCATGAGAACAAAATTGAACGCGGAATATAAAAGTATCTTACAAATACCTCCCGCCATCGCTTTACGATTTCTTGGGCAGAATTTTAAAATTTCTAGACAGAATTTGATTGTGCCTTTTTCCAATTGAAGATTCTATACTTTCTTGATTTTGTCATAGAAAATAATGGTGTAATTTTTGAAAATCGTAACCAACCAAGAGACCAGATGCCCATTATATATTTTTAATCGTCCATCAAACACGTTTTACAGTTACCATTAAAGGTTAAAACCCCATAAAATTGGATTTTAAATAACTAAAACCCCATAAAATTAGATTTTAAATAAAACCCTATATAATTGGATTTTAAATAACTAAAACCTTATAAAATTGGATTTTAAATAATTGAACGTTGGACCACATCCAGATAAGTGGGGATAAAATAAATAAACATTTAATGAAATAAATCTTAAATACACATTTATGATAAGTATTACATTGCTGATAAATATCACATAGGATCCTTTTTACAGCCCAACTCTCCGCTTGCGAAGGCCATCATAGCCGAATACCATGAAGCTATATACTTATGATGGATTACATAAATTGCTCCAACGAATTTGGAGAAAAGGGTTGAGCATTGTTAGATATTTTCAATAATTTGTAGGATATGAATTGTTATATTTGGATATGACTTATTGTGCTTGGATTTAAAGAGATGCATGAATTTATAAGTATTCTGATGAGATATGTAATCATTTGAATATATATTCTGTAATATATATTTTGTGATATGTGTGCAAATATTTGCATAATTCATAGTATTCAAATTAAAACTATTTGAATAGGATTGAGTGGATTTGGATACCGATAATAAATTATTAATTATTGTTACGATTACTTTTATCATTAAAATAACTACTCTATGTTTATCTAAACAGCACAATCCGAACGACACAATTTTTCAGCTGATTCCAGGTCTAACTGTTTGGTACTTAGGGCTCCTTTGGAGTCCCAAATAAACTCCAAAAAAAAAAAAATTCAAAATTTTTTAAAAGTTTTACCTTTTTTAAATTTCAAAAAATTCTAACTTTTTAAAAAAAATTGGAGGTCTTCCATAAATACATTTAAGGACCACAAATTACACTAACATACACGAATCCTCGTAGGTTTGTTTATGGGCAAGGAAGCTAAATCAAACTTCCTGATTTTAATTATTTTGAAGGAATAAAAGAAATCAAGGAGAAAATGGGTTGCATAAGTTGTTATTATTATTATTATTATTATTATTATTATTATTATGAATAATGATTGGATGGTGATGGAAGTACTTATTATTATGAATCACATCACAAAAAAAAAAATAAATAAATGAACGAAAGATGTCGGTAAAAAAATTTAAGAATTGAACATGAGAGGAACATGTAAATAGTAATTGACACAAATTAGAAGTTAAATTATGACGATCTAAAAAGATAAAAAGGAGAAAAAAAACAAAATTAAATAAACTAGCACAACTCAAAATAATCATAACAGTCAAATTTCAACCTGGAATTGAATTGATAACTAATGATTGAATATCATCCTTTAATATTTTTGCGGAATTTTTAAAGCCATTTTCATACTTGTAGATAATGTTTATGACGTAAGTAAAGTTGAGGATTCGTATGAACAAGTATGAGCAGGCAGCAACAGGTTTCGTTCAAATCTCTCCATGCATTCATAATCATTTCTCAAACATTATCCACGGCCACTTCTTCTAAGACCATATTCTTTCATATAGCATTCAACACTTGAAACAACATATCCTCTCTGTTGCTTTACCTTCATATACAATATAAAATTTCAAAAATTGAGATGAAATTAAATATAACCTACAATTGTAATTGTTATTGTAATTCTAGCAAATTTTTATTTTAAATGATTGAGCATTGTAGTGATTCTATTTTAAGTGATAAATTGATTATATTAGGGTAAACATTTTTTGAAGGGGGCAAAAAAAGAAAATTTTATAGTACAACAATAGTGAATAACAAATATACTATACTTTAATATTTTTGAGTTAGTATTTTTGGTTTAAAAAATGTTAAATCATATACTTCACACAAACTATATTTTATCTTTAATCTCAATTTAACTCATATGATTTAAATAGTTCCATTTTTTTCGTATACTTTTAAACCGTCATAATTTTTTGTCCATTTTTATCCAATTTAATTTTTAACGAAAAAATACGTGATGTGTCTATTATGTATATTAGAGACACATGGCATATTTATTTATTTTTTTAATAATAACTAACGGTAAGGGTAAAGTGAAAAAATTCGAAATAAAAAATTAATGCAGAACGATTTAAAATGGGGACAAAATAAGATTTGAGTTAAAATACAATTTATATATATATATTTTTATATGGTCAAAGAACAACGTGATAGTGAATGTTACTTTTGCTACAAAATGCATTTTAATAATTTTTATTAGTTTATTAAAATGAGAATCACATTATTTTGACCACATAAGTCGTAATTTTTTTTTTTGGTGATGTGAAGCCTCATTTGTATACCTTAAAAGAAACCATTTCACAAGTAAGATGTCAAATAATCTCCGAAGCTCTAACAAATTTGGGTTTTTTTGTAGTCAATCAAAAGCATCTTCTGTTGCAATGTTGCCCATTCCTACGAACGATGAGATTCCAATCAATTGATAACCACAAGACGCTAGGACGTTTCTCATACGTTCATCAAATGGTGGGACATACCCACTATTGAACCACTCAGCCTCTTGTTTGTAGTCTCTAACTTGTTCTTTCATCTGCAGGTTATTCAGCTAATTAATTAGCGAAACAAATATGTGTATATATATATATGCAAGTAAAAATGAAATAAAAAATAAATAGAATGATTAAATTTATTAAGGAGAGGAGAGGGCAGATCTAGTGGGAAGTCATACTGCTACTTTTGCATGGTGAACACTGTAGCCCCTTCCTTCATTTGTCATCAATTCTTCAAATTCATCAAAGAGGTTCAGGATGTTGTATGTGTTGATAAGTATATTTCAAAAAGGTAAGATTTACATGGAGATATATTAATTAAGTTTATATTTGTTAAAAAAATGAATATATATTAACTGAGTTTATATGTCTGTTAAAACTACATCTCCTATTCTACGGTCACTAACGGATATGCCCTTTTATTTCTCCTAAAATTTCTAAAGGAGATAATCTATTCACAACTTTTAGCTCAGTTCAAAAAAGGAGATAATCTATCCTCTGATCTTCTTTTGATTCTATTTGAGATTGGTGGGTTGTTTTGTACTCTTGAAATTTCTACAAGAGCCTAAGAAATCTTGAGAGATTTTCGCATATCTATGATGAAATAATCCTTAAGGACAGTGTGGCTTAGGTTTCATCTTTTATCCAAATTCCTTTCAGATAAGTATTATTAGGATTATTATCTTTTGCAGTGGATATTTTTTATACCAACAAAACTGCTACAACTAACATGGAGCACTATTTTTGATGGAGTCAATAACTCTTTCAATCTTTCAGTTGCTACTACTACTACTCTTATCCCAGCATTTCCATTTACAAAGCCTTTTCCAGATATATCCAAAATTAAGATGTTCAGTGGACAAAATTACAAAAGATGGCAAAAATGAGTTTTTAGCATTCTCGATACGCACAAGGTGGCTACTTCTCTTTCTGATCCAAAACCACATTATCTAGTGATCTTTTTTATGTCTACTATTCCCCCAAAGAAGCCAAGGAGATTTGGGAATCTATGAATCTATAGTATACTGTCAAAGATGCCGGCAAACCAAAATTTATAATTGGCAATTTTTATTGATGGGAGATGGAAGAAGATGAGCCTGATTATGTGCCTAAAGCAATTAGGCCTACCTGTTATGTTTGTGGAAAGCTAGGTCACTATGTAGCTCAACGTCAGAAAAAAGTGAGAAATGACAATCCTCCTAAACCAAAAGCGAATTTGGTTGAAGGAGATGACATAATTACTATGGTCATTTCTCAAGCTTATCTTGTGGCCAATGTGAAAGAATGGGTGGTAGACTTAGGTGCTACCAAGCATATTTGTGCAATTAAAAATGTCTTTAGCTCTTCCAATCCAGTTGGAGAAGAGAAGAATAAATTTATCTTAGTGACTCTCCAATTGCAAATGTTCTTAGCAAAGGAAAAGTTTTTCTCAAGCTCACATTTGGCAAGATTTTTTGCTTTTGGTGACGTGTACATGTACCAAATATTAGAGCAAATTCAAAAGTGTCATTTGAATCTAATAAGATTGTAATGGCAAAGAATAATATTTTTGTGGGTAAGGGCTCTTGTAATCAGGGACTCTTTGCACTCAATGATTCTGAAATAATTAATGAAAATGCATCTTCTTCTGCTTACTTGATTGATTCTATTGATATATGGCATGCTGGATTAGGATACATTAGTATTTCTTATATGAAGAAAATGCAATCTCTTGGTTTAATTTCTAATATTAATAATACATGCATGAATAAATATCAAGCATGTGCTAAAGCTAAACTTTTAAAGAAATGGTGCACTTCTATTCATAGAGAAACTGAATTGCTAATTTTAATTCATTCTAATTTGGGAGATTTGAAACAATCTAAAGGTGGTAAAAAATACTATGTGACATTTATAGATGATTATTCTCGATGTACTATGGTATACTTGATTAGAAATAAATATGATGCCTTTAGTATATTTTTGTCTTACAAAGTTGAAGTAGAAAATCAATTAAATAGAAAGATTAAAAGAGTTAGATCAGAGAGAGGTGGTGAACATGTGTTGTTTAATGATTTTTGTGAAAATGAATGAATTATTCATGAAATAACCCCTCCTTATCGGCTTGAATCTAATGGAGTAGCTAAAAGGAAAAATAGAACATTGAAAGAAATGATGAATGCTATGCTTCTTACTTCTTCTACATGTGATAATATTTGGGGTGAGGCTATTTTATCTACATATCACTTACAAAATAGAATTCCCTATAAGAAAATGGATAAGACACCTTTTGAGTTATGAAAGGGCTTTCAGCCTAGTCTTAAATACCTAAAAGTCTAAGGATGTCTTGCTAAGGTTATGCTTCTTAATCATAAGAAATGGAAAATAGGTTCAAAGACATCTGATTGTATATTTATTGGGTCTATTGATCATAGTGCTGCATATAGATTTCTTATTTTGAAAAGTGATGTGCTTGATAATAATATACTATATCTGAGACAAAAAATGATGAATTCTTTGAATATATTTTTCCTTTGAAATATGAAAATATTTCTCATGCACCTAGTGTTCAAAATGATTTTCAAAATATTTCTGAGGATTTGAGGAGAAGTAAAAGACAAAGAAAAGAAAAATATTTTGGAAATGATTTTTACACTTATCTTATTGATAATGACCCTCTCATCTATTATGATGCTATTTCTTCTTCTTATTCTCCACTTTGGAAAGAGGCCATTAAAATTGAGATTGAGTCTATTAGGAAAAATAACATATGCGTTTTGGTAAATCTACCACTAGGAGATAAACCTATTGGTTGTAAATGGATTTCAAAAAGGAAATATAATCCTGATGGATCCATTGACAAATATAAAGCTAGATTGGTTGCAAAAGGTTTTACTCAAAAAACATAATATTGATTATTTTGACACATTTGTTCTTGTGACTAGAATTTCTTCCATTCAGGTTTTGATTGTTTTGGCTTCAATCCATAAACCTTTTATTCATTAAATGGATGTTAAAACAGTTTTTCTAAATGGTGATTTAGAAGAAGCTATTTATATGATGTAACCTGAAGATTGTGTTGTTTAAAGCTCAAGAAAATTAAGTTTGTAAATTACTTAAATCATTATATGACCTAAAACAAGCACCTAAACAGTGGCATGAAAATTTTGATCACGTTTTGATTTTTGATGGATTTTCATCTATTGAAGTTGATAAATAAGTTTATACTAAGCGTGTTGATGATGATTGTGCGATTACTTGTCTATATGTAGATGACATGCTTATTTTTGGTACTATCTAGTCTTGAGATAGTATATCAAACTAAATGTTTTCTTGCTTCTAAATTTGATATGAAAGATATAGGTGAAGAAAGTGTGATACTGAGTGTTAAAATCATAAGAAAAGTTCAGAGTATAATGTTATCACAAAAACAATATGTAGAGAAACTTCTTAAGAAGTTTGGACATTATGATATCACATGTGTGAGTACTCCTTATGATGCAAACACTCAGCTTAAAAAAATCGAGGTGATCCTGTTACTCAATCTGAGTATGCACAGATTATTGGAAAGCTTATGCATTTAATGAACTTTTTACAACCTGATATAGCTTATGCTGTGTGTAGATTAAGTAGGTATACACATAATCCCAATCGTGATCATTGGAATGCTTTAGTCAAACTAATGAAATATTTGAAAGGTACCATGAATTATAGTATTCCATATAGCGGATTTCCTACTGTATTAGAGGGATACAGTGATGCTAACTAGATTTCAGATTAGAAATGACAAAATCCACACGTGGTGATGTATTCACCTTTGGTAGGGAGGTAGTTACTTAGAGATCAGCCAAACAAATTATTATTGCTAAATCCACCATGGAGTCAGAGTTTGTAGCTCTTGATTTGGTTGGCAATGAGGCTGAGTGGTTGAGGACTTTCCTAGCAAATATTTCATTAGGAATAAAACCAACACCTTCTGTATCTATGCACTGTGATTGCCAAGCAGCAATCGCCATTGCAAAGAATAAGACTTTTAATGGTAAAAATAGACACATTCGTTTGAGATATGACGTAAAATTAGACACATTCGTTTGAGATATAACGTGATTAAGCAACTGCTAAAAGATGGAATTATATCTATCGATTATGTGAAGTCAGAAGTGAATTTGGCAATCCTCTGACTAAACCTTTACGAAGAAAATTAATTAGTGAAACATCGAGAGGAATGGGACTTCAGCCAATTTGAAAATTAACAGGTGATAGAAACCTAACCTTTGTGATTGGCGATCCCATGAATAAGGTTCATATAGGTAATAACAAGTCGCTTGTTAATCATGCTGACACTACTTATTTTATCCCTTTCCATGATGTGTGTAGTGCTAAACTGCAACAAATGAGAGGATAAGCTACAAGTTCTTAATGAATTTCATATCTCTTTATGGGTTATACACTTGATGAAGTCACCTATATGAATGTGGAGTGGGGTCACTCCTATGAGATTGTGGCATAATCTCTAGAGCATTCATGAATTACCAGGCACGCGCATGGCCTATTAGTGCAAAACCGCATTTTAGTAGCAAAAATTGTGGGAGTGTAATGTGATTAATATGATTTTAACTTATAATAAAAAGTTTTTGATTCATAGAAGCAAAACACTTCATCAATAGCTTTGTATGTTATGTCTTAATATTCTAGGTTTGGTTCATAGTCTAAAATACACCAGATTCAAAACATTTTTACACTCATATTTTAAACCAACAAAATTGATTTTATTTCATAAAGTTTTTTTGAAATATGTGGGGGATTGTTGTATATGTTGATAAGTATATTTCAAAAAGATAAAATTTACATGGAGATATATTAATTGATTTTATATATGTTAAAAACATGGATATATTTTAATTGAGTTTATATAACCATTAAAAAGTACATCTCCTACTCCACAGCCACTGACTGTTTTGCCCTTTTATTTTTCCTAAAATTTCTATCTCTCAACTTTATTTTTCTAATGTTATAATTAGATAATTATGTATATATTAGTCCAAAAAAGGAGATAATTTATCCATAACTTTTAGCTTTTTTCTTCTTCTACCTTTAGTATTCTCTGATTTTCTTTTAATTCTGTTTGAGATTGTTGGGTTATTTTTAAATTTTTTTTTTGGCTATTGGCACGACTTAGGTTTCATGTTTTATCCAAATTCCTTTTAGATAGGTACTATTTCTCAACACAAGAGACCCCTAGAAAAAACTTTCATATAATCTGGTAGCTGATTTACTGCACTAATGTCCCACTTACAGAAAGTACAAGACTTTTACAATTTACATATAATTATTATATATATATGTGATGCCAGATAACAGAAATGCCCATTAGATATTAGAATATCTTTCCTTCCATTGAATAAACTACACTCATTTGGAGGAAGAGGAGTGAAGAGAGGAATTCTTTTCATTTTTTTATTTCTTTTTGAAAGGTAAGGTGAAGAGTGGACAACTTTTACTTCTTATATTTGGATAATTTATAATCAACAAGGAGAAGGAATGCGAAGAAAAAAAGGTTAACATTTTATTATAAATCTAACCTCTCAACTGCATCTGTAAGAAGTCTGAGTTCTAAAATTGTACCGTAAGCATCATATTTGTTGCCGATGAATGTTGTTATGGCCATGACTTTAGTGAGAATAACCCGGACAAACGAGTAATGGGGCTCGAAGTAGACTCCAACTGTCCATAAGAAAGCTTTTTTCCGAATTCCATGTGCCTCCACCCCCTGCAACATTCTTTCAAACACATCACATTTGGCAAGCAAGAGCATCCCAAGATTAATGGACGATGAACGAATCTTTTTGACATTTTAAAAATAGATTGACTTATTTTTGTTACTTGGCTGAAGCATATATAAACTGTGGTGAGCTGTCATATGGGTAAAATTTTAGCACAAAATGTTTTTAATATTAATAGTATATAATATTCCAACCTAAGTTTAATACTCAGTTATAACTCAGTTTTATTCCTAATCTATAACTCAAGACGAGAAAAATTCTTAATTTAATTAATACTTAGCTTATAGCTAGTTTAATATCTAGACCATAGCTCAGAACAAGGAAAATTCCTAGCTCCGCCATTTGTTTTTTTGAGTTTGTTTTATAATTATTATATTATCAAAATATGATTTTTTTTGTTTCCATTTGTAGGCTATTGGTACGTTAATTACATTTCCTAAAAAGTTCCTAAAATAATTTTCAACAAGTTGATTTATTTTTTTTTTAGCACAAAAATTTTCCTATTTTAGCCATTTTTAAGATGTATTTAAAAAAGCGTATTTAAAAGTGCTAATAATATGCCCAAAAAAATTAGAATAACTCGATGTAAAAGGCTCCCTGCATTGAAATATGTGAGGAAGGTCACATGTAAAGAATTTTTCCTCTACATGTAGAGATACTAAATACAGGAACGTACCAAAAAGCAACCGAACAAAAAATAAAAAAAAATAATTTTTTATAAGACCAAAAAATCATATAAAACAAAAAAGTTATCCATTTAAGACCACAAACAACTTATTCAAAATAAGTTGAAAAATGCCAAAAAGGAGACTAAAATACCTTAATATGCCTCGTACTTCTTGTTGGTGCAACAGTTGTACTAGTTTGAAATCTAACTTTGCAAGCCTCAGCAGTTTCTCTTCCCTAGGCTTCTCACTTTCATAGAGATGTCTCACGTGAAAGGGACGGTTAATTTGCTTTGCTAGAGAAGGGCTAGAACTAGAAGGAGTTCCCATGGACTTGAGGTGAGCAGTAGTGAAGTTTAGGGCTTCATCCAGAATGTCTTCCCCCCTAATTCTTAGATGTGTTGCTTTATGCAAGCTTTACATACCCCTAACATCATTAGCGAGGGTTTCCTTGAACTTACCTTCACTGTCCTTGAATTTGTTGAGGAAAATGGTATTCTACTGCTACTTTTTTTTCCTCGGGAGTAGGGAATAAATTTCATTTTGCCCTCCTAAATTTTACTTGAAATGGTATTTTAGAATTTAAGCTTTTTTTTTTTTAATAATTAAGGGTCCAAACTTTTAATTTTCCTCCATCAAATTTCTAAGAATAAAATGTTTATTAAAGGAATATTGTAAATAATCAAAAGTTGACTTAGAGTCTTAAATGTGTAATTTCGATTAAGTGGGCAAAATGAAACTTTTTTACAAAACTTTGAATCAAAATAAATGTAATTAGTGAGGCTTCTATGATATAATATATATCTATATAATAAAATAGGATGATTTTTAAAAATCTCTTTTTAACAAACTAAGATCTAATAGTTAAGAATTAATTTTTTTTCATTCAAAAATTGATATCTTTTCTATATTTTTAACTTTCTACTTAGTTCTTATTTTAATGAATTCTAGTATAATCTATCTCACAAAACAATTTAAGCATTTTAAATTTCACCATATTTAAAAAAATAGAGATCAAATGTAAATCAAAATTGCCAACTTAAATTTCGTTCAATTATGATTTCTAGGAAAGTTGAACCTTCCAATTAAAGCACTATAATTTATATTTTCTTTTATGGTACTTATCAAAATTAATTGGAGAGAGAGATCAAAGTACATGTAGTAGCTGTTAGGGTATAAATTTTGAAAAAAAAAAAATTAAAATCCATGGATTATCATAATTTTTTGATTTACATTTTTTGTCTAAAAATTCAATTATATAAGAAACTTAAGAGTGCCATAAGCACATATTATTACTAGTAAATATGTAAAACTAGCACATTCTTTCACTAAGTATTGTTTAAAAAAAAACAATTATGGATTAACTATTGTTATTAATAAGTAGACGAACAATATACACACAGGAGATACATATATATGTTACACGTATATTTTCATTAACTTACTGCATGACACTTTACATCCATGTTACCTGAGTACTCGAAAGATAAGTTAAATGGTGTATACATCACTGTTTTCTTCTTCTTCAAATTTATGGCATGAAAAATCAATTCTAATTGCTGTTCAATCTCTTTCTCAAAGTGATAGGACAATGCAAGGCGATGGAGTGTGCTAATTAAAAGCATTTTTTCAGTTGATTTTGTGGTAGCATTCATTAACCTCCCTTTCACTTCTTGTCTTAGCTTTTTAATCTATTGTATATACTTGGATTATCTGCACAAATACAAGATACAAAAAAATTATTAGGGAAGATTGATATGTTTGAGACTAGGGTGGTCTGGAGTTAATTTTTATTTTATTTATTTATTTTTTTCTTAAGTTGCTAAACTAAACATAGCTTATTTTTTAATGAAATTAAACTGAGTTTAATTTATGACTCAATTAGAATCGAAATTGAACTTGAACTAATAATTAAATTTTCGGCTCGAAAGATCGTTAGCCAGCATGATAAAATAATATATATTTAATTTATAATATTTTTTATAATATTAATTCACTATATTTTAGAGCAAAACAATTAACAAGTCAGTTTGGAGTCCAAATTGTTATTGTAAAGCGAAACTTAACTAAATCAAAATTTAACATAACTCGAATCCACTCCTGTGCTTTTGCCAGCAATAAAAGTATATGAAATACTAGTATCAATTGGAATTGGTCAAAAGACACTTACAACTAACAATAGTATCTTTGGGTATTTATTATATGGGACATAAAAATTTCTTGATTTTATAACAGCTTCCTTTATGTTAACCCGAATGAACATAGGTACAGCGTGGGATTATAGTGGTATTCGATTAAAAACCTGTTCTAATTTTATACATGTTAAAGAAGTCTAACAACACATAAGAATAAAGATTTCAACTTTAAAATTTAGTTGTTAAGGTGAAGGAAATCGATTTCTTATATAGGACATATAATTTTTTTAATGACTTATTTGAGAATTTCTAACACTATATGTATTTATAGACAAAGGAGGACAATCTACTTACCGAATCGTCGGAAGAAAGGGAAGCTAAGCAATCAGCCCAATTAGTTGGGGGAAGTGCCCGAGAGGGCTAACGCTCTCCAGCTGGGTGTTTGAAGCTTCAATAACTGGTCCTTCGGGGGCCATTTTCAAAAGAAGCTAGCAAATTAAGTGATAATTGAACCGCTTGGACTCCTGGATCAAGATGTTGCATGTACATATGGTCGCTTTTTTAATTCTACTATTCTAATTTGTCCATATTTGCCTCCAAGTTATAGACTGAAAATCTCCATTGTTTATTTTAGAAGGTTAAAATTCAAGTCTTTTTCACAAACTCTCCTCTTTCTCCCATGCTATATATATATATATATATATTTTACTTCATAACAGAATAAATTCTAACTCAAATATTTTTTTTTTTCTTTTAATTTGTCCCTATTCATTATATTTTCTATCTGCACTATTGTCTAGCTGTTAATAGAAAGCAGTGTGATTGTATTAAAAAACCTTATAAAATGACTATTTTACTCTTTTAGAACATATAAATGGTACAAAACACGGTTGGGATTTTTACAAATTAAAAAAATAATAATGTGGAAAGAAAATAATTCACAATTTTTTTCTTTATTTTATATTATTTCCTATTTTCAGATATTGTTTTAAATTTAGGATATAGAGCTGAACTCTTATTTAAAACGACTAGCCTTCTTTTAATGTTTGAATATCCTAATGACGTTTAAATAGTTTAAAAGGGAACCAAATTAATAACAATAATAATAATAGACAAGATATCACATATGGTTTTTAATGTTGATTACATTAATTTTCATTTAGGCTTAGTTTACGAAGGATTAGCTACCTACAACCTTTTTTTTTTTTTTTTTTTAGCGTCTTATATGATTTTTTTTAACCAAAATTAGAACTCTCTCTTTCTCTCTCTCTCTCTTCAATTTTTTTAAGCATGATCCTTTAAAAAAATTGAGAAAAAAATTAAAAATACAAAATTCACGTGGGAGTGAAAAGATAATTTTCCCAAAAAAAAAAAAAAATCATATTTTTTATGAGTACACGAATTTTTCTATTTAGAAATACTTTTTTAGTTTTTTTATGAATATAAATAATATGCCTTAAAACTAGTAAAAAATCAAATTTAAATAAAAAAAAGTCATATAAGACTTAAAGAAAATCCAAACAAAAAAAAAAAGATATACCTAATCCTTTCCAAACTATGCCTTAACATTTGATAGTCAAAATCAAATGAAAAGTTTTGTTATGACATGTGAGGCACAAACACTATAAAATGAGTCACATATCTGTATTTAATACACGCACTCCTTAGACATGTAAAAATAGGTATCGTACGAGTCACATGGCATATTTTATTATTTATTCTTTTTTATTTCAAATATATAATTAAAACAAACACAGATTTGATTAAGTAGAACCCCTAATATTATAAAATCTTATATTTTATATTTTTCTATATTTTATATATTGAATTAATTTTATTATTCATGTTATATTCATATATATATGACTAATAATAGCATAAAAAATTTATAATTTTTTTGTCATATTCTTACTATGCTCGTATCCTTATTTTTATTAAAAAAATTTCATATCTGTATTTCTTACCTATATCATATCAATATTCATACTTTTTAGGTTACAACAAGCATTTTAAAATAAAGAGTTTTTGTGTAAATATTTAAAAATAGTTAATTATAATTAATTAAATATTAAGGCGTGGTAAATATAATTTACTCTTAAAAATTTATCCTTTTAAAATTCCCTTACGACAACAAGAAAATTAGGTGATGTTTAGAAAGCTCTAATAGTATGTTGTTTATTTTTTTGTAAAATTATCAAAATTATTTTTCTACACTAGCGTATCTCTGAATTATGAAGGAAACTATGTTAGATAAAAAAAAAAAACTAGATCATGACAAACAAAATAATAATAATAATAATAATAATAATAATAATAATAATAATAATAATAATAGTAATAATAATAATAAATTTTTAAACTTCTCATTTAAAATGAACTTAAACTTATTTTTCTTTCTATGATACTTTGTAAAATGGTAGTTGTGTGTCTTGAAATTCAATATCATGGAGAAGCGTGTTAAAGAGCAAAAAGTGGTGCACATATTTGGAAACAATCAATGGTCTTTCAACTCATGTGACATGGCGCACTAATGGGGACATGAAGCGTGCAATAAAAAACGCCACAAGAAGGGCAAAACGAGTTGTGATTAGGAAGGCAAAAGAAGAGTCATTGGAGTGCACACATGTCGGATGACATGGTAATCCATGACATGGTAGCTTAGCAAGGAAATTAAAATAATGGAGGAGAGATGGAGCAATTTAAGAATAATTTGAATAATGGTGGGGTTACCTTTAATAAGTTTGATTTTTGAATTTTAAAAGTAAGAAGTTATGAAAGGCTTTAATTTTGGGGTTGTCATTAGTAAGTTTGAATTTTGAATTTCAAAATTAAGAAGTTATGAGTGGTTTTAATTGATTAGCTTTAATTTAGGAATTTTAATTTTTGAATTTGAATTTGAAAATTAGGAATTTAAGAGGGTTCTTAATTGTGAGAGTTATTGAGCGATCTTGTATCTTTAAATATGGGTTCTTTTGTATTGGAAAAGCATCTGGGAATGAAAATAAGAACTCTCTAGAACTTTGGTTAACTTTTCATCTTTTGTAAGAATTTAGGTACTAACCTGAGTTAGTTCTTATTCTATCCATCCAATTTTGTGTTGTCTTGAAACTCATAGCCAAACACACTACTTTTGTATTTTATTCGAATATACCAAAAGACAGGCTTCCATCATTGGTATTTTCATTGAGAGGTATCCAACTTGTGGAGAGGAAGCCATTGGAATTTTGAAAAAGAAAGAAGGTCATGGCTGAGAGACAACCAACACATAGGGAGCAGAGACCTTAGAAGCAATCTCAGAGGCTCAAAACACCACTACCAATGAGAGACTTGGAAAGCTAGAAAAGGCGATTAACCAAATTGTTACAACTATGGTGGAAAATGGAAGAAGGCCGAGACGTGAGGAATTCAGGAGGAACAAAAGAATAGCCAAGAGAGACTACAGCCCAAGAGGATCAGGGGGCTCTAGGTGGTGGAGTCGACACCTTGAAAGAATGGAGGATTCAAGCTCTTCTAACAAAGCATTTTCAAGCCCAGAGGATTAATCAACCGAAGATAGTGAGATAGGAGAACAAGATCGAAGGGAAAGAAAAAGAGGATATGAAAGAAGGCCAAGAAGAGGGGCTATCAAACCTAATATGGACTTTCTAAAGTTCAATGGTGAAGATCTGAACGCATGGATGAGTAGAGCCGAGCAACACTTTGAGCACAATTCTATGGATGGTCATGCAAAGGTATCATATGCCGCTTATTTCCTAGAAGGGGAGGCAAATCAACGGTAGTAATGGATGAGGAGGACCTATAGGACTCAAAGAAGAGAGCTAAGATGGAAGAAGTTTGTTGAAAAGCTTATGAGAAGGTTTAGGCCAACTGATTATGTAGACTATCACGAGGCTCTTTCAAAGATCAAACAAACAGGTTCTTTGAGAGAGTACCAAAAAGAGTTTGAGCACTTATATATAAGGGCTCATGGGTGGTCGAAGAAAGATCATATCGGGTCCTTTATTGGTGGCCTAAAAGGGGAACTAGCGGTGAAAGTGAAGTTTAAAAAGTCAAAGACCCTTATTCAAGCTTTGGAGATGGAAAGAATCAAGGATGATCAACTCTAAGACTTGAGAAAAAGCACCCGGTTTGAGGTAAAGAAAGTAACCCCACTTACCTCCAAACTTAGAGCAAGTAAGGGTTTCCCATTAGGAGGTCCTAGTGGAAGCACATCAGGAGAAAGGAAGCCACCATCCGAGGGGGTAAAGAAGCTTTCATGGGCTGAAATGCAATAAAAAAAAGAGAAGGAACTTTGCTTCAATTGCAATGAAAGGTTCACACCGAGTCACAAATGCAAAGTGAAGCATGTCTATGTCATTGAGCTTATTTTTGAAGAAGAAGATCTAGAAGAAGAGGACCATGGTGAAGCTTATGAGAAGGAGGAACAAAATGAGGTCGAGCAAGGGAAGCTTCATATTTCTATACATGCTTTGGCTGGGTTAGGGGTCTAAGAACTATGAGGACTCAAGCTTATATTGGCAAAACAGAGGTAACGGTCCTTGTGGATAATGGTTCATCTTTGAATTTTATCAATTCTAAGGTGGCTAAAAATTTGAAGTTGCCTTTAACAAGCATTGATCCTTTTAAGGTCAAGGTGGCTTGTGAGGAGATGTTAGTTTGTAAGGAGGTGTATAAGGATGATGAAGTATGGGCTAATTTCTATTCTTTACCTATTGTGTTGGTTGGATGTGGTGTTGGGTGTGTAATGGTTAGAGAAGTTAGGAAAGATAGTGTCAGATTACAAAAAAAAAATGATAATAAAGTTCATGATGGAGGATAAATGAGTTACTTTGATGAATGGGAAGAGTGGAGGTAAAGCTATTAAGATGAGTGAGATGGAAAAAATCATGAGACATGAGGGGCAATGCTTTGCCATTACAACTGCTTCCCAATCGAGAGCTTTTAGTAGTGGGGAAAAGTTGAAAATAGACGTTTGGGTTTAGAGTTAGGGGAGGAGACACCTAAAGACTTGAAGGATCTCTTGACAAAGTTTTCTAGGGTGATGGAAGAGCCTAAAACTTTGTCTACCTTCAAGGGAGTTTGATCATCGAATTCCATTAAAAGAGAAAACTAGACCGGTCAATGTGGCACCATACCGTTATGCTTAGTATCAAAAAGAGGAAATTGAGAAGCAAGTCCATGAAATGTTGGCTAATGGACTCATTCGGTCAAGCACTAGTCCTTTCTCAAGTCCAGTGGTGAAGAAGAAGGATGGCACATGGAGATTTTGCACTTATTATAGGGCTTTGAATGAAGACACCATCAAGGATCGGTTTCTCATTCCTACCATTGATGACATGTTGGATGAGCTTGGAGATTCTATGTACTTTACGAAGCTTAATCTAAGGGCAAGATATCACCAAATGAGGGTGCATGAAGGGGAGATCCACAAAACGGCTTTTCAAACTCATAGTAGGCATTATGAGTATTTGATAATGCCATTTGACATTTGTAATGCTCTATCAACATTTCAAGCATGCATGAACCACATTTTCAAGCCTTACTTGAGGAGGTATGTTTTGGTAATCTTTGATGATATTCTTATTTACTCTAAGAATTAGGATGATCATTTGAAGCATTTGGAAGAGGTGATGAAAGTATTGCTTGATAACTCATTTTTTATTAAGTTAGACCCGAATAGGTTTGTAACCATCTACTTCAAGTGAATCAAAGCGAGCCGAACTCTTTAGCTTGTCTTGTTGATTTGTCTAAGTGCGCATTTGGCCAAAAAGAGTTGGAGTACCTTGGGCATTTGATTTCAAATGACGGGGTCAAGATGGATCCTAAGAAAATTGAAACAATGGTGGCATGGCCTAAACCAAAGACCATCAATGAATTGAGGGGTTTTTTCGGGCTTACCGGTTACTATTGAAAGTTTGTCAAAAACTATGGGTCTATTGCAAAACCACTCATGAGCATGCTTAAGAAGAACAATTTCATTTGGAATGAAGATGGAGAAAAGTCCTTTGAAGCATTAAAGAAGGCCATGACTACGACACCCGTATTAGTCATGCCTAATTTTGAGAAAGAATATAAAGTATGTACGAATGCAAGCAATGTGGGGATAGGTGCTATTTTGACTCAAAAAGAGAAGCCTCTTGCGTTCATTAGCAAGGCCCTAGGATCCAAAAGAAACGGTGGAGTGTTTATGCACGACAAATGCATGCTATATTAGAAGTTGTGAGGGTGTGGAGAACTTCTCTACTCGGAAGAAGGTTCTTAATTGTGACCGACCAACAACCTTTAAAGCAGCTTTTGGAGCAAAGGATTACCACTCCAGACCAACAAAGGTGGGTATCAAAGTTGCTTAGGTTTGAATTTCAAGTGGTGTGTAAGCCAGGTAAATAAAATAAAGTAGCCGATGCACTTTCAAGGCGTGATGATGGTGAGATCTTGGAGGCTATTTTAGGTCCTTCTTGTAGGATTTAGGATGAGATTAGGGAGAGTTTGAGGGCTGACATAAGGTGTAAAGAAGTGATGGAGAGGTTGGAAGGGAATGGGGAAGGAATAGAAAATTATGAAGTACAAGAAAGTCTATTAAAATATAAGGAAATGGTAGTAGTGCCAAATGTGGGGGAGCTTAGGAAAAGGGTCATGAGCCATTTTGATGACTCTAAAGAGGGAGGACACTCAGGGGTGTATAGGACTTGGGTAAGGGTGGCTAAATTGTTCTATTGGGGTGGTATGAAAAGAGACATAGGGGGATATGTGAGGCAATATGATACATGTCAAAGGGTAAAAAGTGATTGTAGCAAACCAAAATGTTTGATGCAACCTTTGCCTATTCCTTCTAACACTTGGGAGGATGTCACTATGGACTTTGTTGAGGGATTGCCACTCTTTAATGGTTGTGATAGAGTGCTTGTTGTAGTGGACCGCTTGACCAATAATGCTCATTTTGTGGCTATGATGCATCCTTCTACCGCCAAAACTAATACGAAGCTCTATGTGGATAATGTGATGAAACTACATGGCATGCCAAAGAGCATAGTTACGGATAGGGATGAGCAACTTTTGGAAGGAATATTTCAAGATGCATGGCACGAAATTGGCAAGAACTTCCACTTATCACCCTCAAACTGATGGGTAAAGTGACATTACTAGTCGGACCCTTGAGCAATATCTTAGGTGCTATGTCCACCAATATCCAAGAAAGTGGGAGGAGCATCTATAATGGGCAGATTTTTGGTTCAATACCTCATACCACCATTTCGTTAAAATGACACTATTTGAAGCTCTTTATGGGAGATCACCACCTTCACCATGGCTTATGAGATAGGAAGTTCACCTAATGAAACGGTAGACGTAGAACTTAGAGAAAGAGATGAAGTTTCTCAAGGAAAACTTGGTAAGAGCTCAAAAGCAAATGAAGAAACACTTTGACAAGGCACAGAGTATGGAAACCTTTGAACCGGGAGAGTGGATTTTTCTTAAATTTCTTCCAAGAAAGCAAAAAGCGTTATCCAATGAGACTCTTAGCAAACTAAGGGGCCGATTGGATGAGGGATTATATCCCCTCCAAAACTTTTACCCCCTCATAAATATGGATTCCACTTTTAAGCCATTCCTTGGACGGAAAACTTTACCCTCCTCTTCTTCCCTCTTAGGTTTCCCTCCTCCTTAACTTTACCCCACTGGGGGATAATTTTTGGGCACCCTTAGGGCCAACCAAAAGTTATCCCCCTTTAAACCTCTTATTTTTAACTTTTTTTAGCCATCGTTAACAGTATTGTTAATTTAATCAAAATAAATGTAATGTTAGTAAGAAAATAATAGCTAATCCAACAAGTCAAAATAAATATAATTAAAAAAATTGGATAATAACCAACCATTTAAAAGTACATATTTAAAAAAAGGTTCTTTAAATAAATTTATAAAAATTAAATTTTCAATGAAATAAATAATACAATTTCAAATTGTCCAAAAATAATTAAGTAGAATTGGTTTTGCAATTTAATATTTAATTGAACGGGTAATAAAGTTTGGGACATCACAAGGGCAAAAGAGTCATTTGATTACTTTTTCTATCATTCACCCATCTTATTTATAAAACATTCAAACCAAGTCAAAAGTTATCCCCCACCATAAACATCACATCAATTTGGGCCAACCCTCTAAAAATAATACCCCTCTTATCTTATACCCCCTCTAAAACTTACTCCCTTGAAATTTTAGCACCATCCAATCGGGCTCTATGGGCTAAGTATCTTGGTCCTTATCAAGTTTTGGAGAAGTGTGGACAGCTTGCCTACAATTTAGATTTACTAACCGGTGTGCACATTCATCCTATTTTTCATGTCTCGTAGCTAAGGAGAAAGGTTTGAGATCCAAGTTGAAAATTCACACGTGTACTGTGCTAGATATCCTAAACAATCAATCACATAAATAATTGAAAGCAGAAGGTAATATATGTGGCGAGGAAATCCACACAGGAAACTCCTCTTAAAACTTTCACCAAAATAAACGTTGGTTACAAACTCAAAGCTCTCGATAGATCGACTCCTCGACTCTATACTCCGTTTGACGTTTGCTGGAATCCTCGATTCACCAACTCCTCTAACGAAAGCCTTCCGACTTCTCGAAGGCACAATACTGACTCCTCAGTAGCTTTACTGAATCCACAGCGTGCTGAATCCTCAGCGATCACGAACCACGAATCCAAACTCCTTCGGATCAAGAGATGAAAAGCTTGGCTAAGCTATGGAGAGAAGAATAGACTTGAATAGCTCTCAACAATAATGATTATTCTCTCTATCTCTGGCTCTCTATGAAACCCTAGATACGCCCGCCTTTTATATATCATACAAAACCTAGGGCGAACAGGATTAAGATCAGTTGGAACGAAGCCAGAAAATCAACTTCGCGGGAAGCTCGCACCCGCGGTCTTCCCGCGGCCATCCGGCGGTCTTCCCGCGGTGATCCCGCACGGCCAAAGCCTTTGATCTTCACTCTCAGTTTTATCCCGTGACTCAGAGCGTGCTTCCTGCGGTCTTCCTGCGTTATTGTCCGTTTGGCTCTATTCAACTTGTTTCATACTTCTAAGAGTATTTGGATAACTTTCCTGAGGCCTTTACACTTTTATTTGACTCAAGACTGTAGTGTCTTAGCCTATACTAAGTCTAAACATTATAGAACTCTGTTTTGACTATGGATTTGCCAACTTTACAATTTTGTCCCTAACAATCTCCCCCTTTGGCAATTCTATGTCAAAACTAAATAAAAGAAATCACAAATGAAATATCCTAGACTAAAGCCTCAGAAAGTAATGCAATGATCAATACGTACTGATTATTATACCTGTATGTTGCACACTAAAACAAACTTATCAAGGCATCATGTGGAAAAAAATAATGAATGAAACACATTAACAATAACAAAAAAAAATGAAACATTAACAACAAACAAATGAAAAAAAAAATTAACTAAGCTCCCTCTCAGTGTTTGACGCTAAGCTCCCCCTTATAATCTCCTTATTATAATCTCTTTATTATAATCTCCCTGATTAACTTCTCCCCCCTTTTTGACATGAATTGACAAAAAAAAAAAAAATAAGATATGATGTGTAAAATAAGATATCATTCCAAGTTCTATTTCCCCAAACACAAAACTAAACACAGTTTCAAATTTTTGACCATACATAAATAGTACTGATAAGAATTCTAAGAGTCACCTTACTATTTATGTTATAAG
>QLOD02000016.1:16757527-16771605 GCA_003260245.2 Sideroxylon spinosum | reverse complement strand
AAATTCATCAAAGAGGTTCAAGAGTCCCCTATAAAGAACTTTCATGTAATCCGGTAGCTGATTTACAGCACTGATCTCCCACCTGCAGGAAGTACAAGTGTTTTACGTGTTAGAATATCTTTCCTTCTATTGAGTAAAAATAAACTAATCGGACGAAGAGGAGGGAAGGGAGCCCAGGGGTAAGCAAGTGATTCTCTTGATTTTGAACATAAAATTATTAAAATATTTTTAATATTTTAATTTTATTAAAAATTAAATTAATTTAAATTTTGGGTATTTTGACTTTATTAATAGAATTAAGATTAATGAAAAAAATTTAATACAAAAGAAGACTACAAGAATCAAATCCAAGTATTATTTGTAAAATATAATACATTCTTCTACTATACTATAAAATACTTTTGTGCATGATATTATTAAATATCACATATAACGTAATAAATTTTACAAACAATGAAATTAGATAATAATTATGTATATTTTTGTTAACGGAGACATCACTAGTTAGCGTCAAGTATTATTAAAAAGATCAGTTAAACCGTTTAGCTGTAAAAATTATATTTACGAGTTTAATGAATAAAGATAATTTCTCTTTTTCTAAAAGTAATATCGCTTCTTTCATATTCTTACATTTAATTCATTGTTCTCTTCTTAAACGTTTAGTAACTCTCCTTAGTGAAAATCCTAGATTAGTTTGAAAGGTGAAGTGAAGTGTGGACAACCTTCCCTTCTTTTTTTATTGGGATAATCTATAAACAAGAATGCAAAGAAACAAAAACGTTGATGTTTTTAATTTTTTTTTTGGGAAAGGTAAAGTGAAGTGTGGACAACCTTTACTTCTTTTATTTGGATAATTTATAATCAAGGATGCAAAGAAACAAAAACGTTGACGTTTTGTTATAAATCTAACCTCTCAACTGCATCTGTAAAAAGTCTGAGTTCTTCAATTGTACCATAAGCATCATAAGTGTCATCGATTACTGATGTTATGGCAATGATCTTAGTGAGAATGACCCGGGCAAGTGAGTAATGGGGCTCGAAGTAGACTCCCACTATCCAAAAGAAGCATTCCACCACTCTGTCTTTTGCATAAGAAAGCTTTGTTGTGACTTCCGAGTCCCCCCACCACCTGCAACATTCTTCCGAACACATAAATACTCTTGGCAACCTCAAGAACATCCGAAGATAAATGGATATGGACAACTCTGTGTGAGTGTTTTTTTTTTTGGGGGGGGGTCAGCACGTTGTTTACGTTTCTTAATAAATTCCTAAAATAGTTTCCAATAAGTTGATTTAATTTTTCTACACCTAATTTTTTTTTGTTAGCCGTTTTTCGAAAAATGTGAATAAAATATGCCAATAAATTAAAGCAACTGAGCGTAGAATGACCCTGCATAGTAATATTCGATGGAGGTCACATGTAAAAATGCTTTCTTAAACAAGAACCAAGACCAACTTATTCCAACTTATTTGAAATAAGTTGAAAAATGTCAAAACAATGCCTAAAATACCTTAATATGCTTCTCAGTTCTTGTTGGTGCAACAGTTGTCCATGGTTGAAATCTAAATTTGCAAGCCTCAGCGGTGTCTCTTCCCTAGACTCCTCGCTTTCATAGACTTGTAGGTAATGCCTTGCCTCCACTCTCGGCATTCCCATGTGAAAGGGCCACTTTAAGGCTTGGAGAATTTGCTTTGCTAGAGAAGAGCTTGAAGGGGTTCCCATGGACTTGAGGTGAGCAGTAGTGAAGTTTAGGGCTTCATCTATGATGATGCTGACGTTTCGTGGTCCTCAATCCGGGTCTCTAAGAACTCGATCCACCGAAAATGGTAAAAAATCTGTTCACCGCGAATACCGGTGTGATGCCTGCCAAAGAATCTCCGATGCTTAAATTAGCTCAAGTGGCAGAGTTTTTTTTTTTTTTTATCTTTGTTTAGAATATGAATCGCTTACCTCCCTTTTTAGTTTCAACGTGTATATATATACATAAACCCGTTGAACCTGCATGGATTTCATGCATTGGGGAACATTCGACCATTCCCTCTTGTCCATTCAAATTATTACATGTGCATTGCCAATCCTAATGTCGATCTTCATGATCAGTTATTAAAACCGCTATTTGGTGCGTTGCGTGTAAATCACCGGATATCGCGGAACGTGTCAGAATAGTAATTTGCTCACGTTCAACGCAGTTGGTTGGAAGGTCAGGTCTGATAGATCTGACCTAGGGCGATTTTGGATTTGCTTCCCAGCTGACCTTATTCTTGCTCAGAAAATTCACGATCCGCCTCGTAAAGATATGGCCGAACTGTCGAGGAATCAAATTGCTGAAGGATCCAATCACGATCCTGAACTAGAAAGGTCTGATCTCAGCCTTGTATTCGGTGGATCCGACCCTCTTCTGGGGAGGATCAGGCTGAACCGAAAGGATACTGACCTTGTGGTTCGACCTAAACGTATTCTTACGCTTGGATGGGCCGAGCTTCTTCATGGTTCATTCGATCCATCGAGCTCGGATGAATTGGGTCAATGAGCTTTGGAAATCAACCCCAGGACATTAAAGTCTTTTCATCTACTCAGAAAATCCCCCTCATCAATTGCCCCCGATTCCCTAAGTCTCTTAGCAGAATTTAGGGAATCTGACGAGATGGGGGTTTAAATGCTCTCCGTAATCACGCGGTCAACATTATTGCGCATGTGTATCTGACGGCTACGCCTTTCTTTATTCCTGCCGGGTGTCTTTCCCTAAATGGTATTTTTTCCTTTTGTGGGGATTGTGTTTTCTCACCAAGCTTCACGGGTTTGCATCTTTGCCGTTTATTTTTAAATCCGTTCCTTAATAAACGCCCTTTGTTTCTTCATCTTCTTACTTTTTCCCGTGTTTGAGAGGTTTGTGTGTTGTTGCTTCCTCTGCCCTCTTCCTGGTACGTTTCTCGGTTTTCACTTTGTTTTCGATATTTTTTCTTCTTCATCTTCATCTCAATCTTGCTCCATGGCCACGTGTGAGAGAATAATCCTCCCTGAAACCTCTGTCGAGGCCACTGTCCGTGCGACGGTGGAGGTGGATGCCCCCATTCCACCACAGGCTCGAGGTATTGAGCATCGCGCTAGTGATACCCTTCCAGAGGAAACTTCCACCTCAGGAAGGGAAGTACATTTAGATTGTGTGGGTATTCCATCCAGGGTAGATAAGCATAGGCTAAGAAACTCCTCAAATCTTTTCAGCCCCCCAAAAACCTATCGTACCGTTGGCCGGCCCCTGACGATTCAGCATGTTCTCCCACCATGCCCGGGGTTATGGCTATTTATGAGGCTACCCTATCTAGTGGCCTCTGTTTTCCCTTGGCAAGACTGATTCGTGAAGTTCTGGCCTGGCTAAATCTGAACCCAGCTCAGTTAGTCCCTAATAACTGGAAGATCCTGTAGGCTGCGCCGTGATCTGGAAAGCAGCCACCGGTGAGAGCCTCACTGCACACGAGTTTCTGTATTATTACCGAGTCATAGAGTCGGCCGCGGTTGGTACTATTTCAGCGCTCGGTCTAAAGAGTTCAACCTCGTGGATGGCTATCTTTCCTCCATAAAGCATTGGAAGAAGTATTTTTTCTTTATGTACTGAGATGGGTGGGAGTTCCAACAGTGGGAGACAGAAGCTGATCGAGCCATCCGATGCCAGCTATCCTGGGGTCATCCCAATGAGGAGGGTATGTTTTGTTATCCGATTTTGAGTTTTGTCCGATTTGGACTTTATTTAGCTGTTTCGTCTAACCATAGGTCTCTTCCATATTCAGCTAAGGCCCGTCCAGACCTCTCTGAGGCCCAGTTGACGAGGGTGAAGATAGCTCGAGAATATCCCACTCATCATTTCAGCATTCTGCTGACGGCCGAGAGCCTGGCCGAGCACATGCTTGGTCTTGAGCCGAGTTTAGAGGCCTTGGAGCTCGAACGTGAGAGGAGTGAGTTTGTGTTTTGCATCAAACATCCATTATTATTATTTTACACCTGATTCTGTTTCCTCTTCTTAGATTCTGGCATCTCCCTTGCTGACTTTGACCGATTCGAGGCAATGAAGTTCAACAAGGATAAGTATAAGAGCTTTGGCCGGAGACCATCCTCCAGTTCTGAGATTTGGCTACGAAAGACGCAGAGGGTAACCGACCCCAGCACTTTCGATGAGTGGGTACCGGAGGCTGCCTAGACGATCTCAACGCTGGCCATCGAATGTGCTTTCCCGGCTCAAGCTTAGGAAATACCTGCTCTCGAGGCCCCTGAATCGGCTGAAAATGCCGATCTGCCCACAACTCAGCACGAGGAAGACGGCTCGAGCATGGCGATCGAGCCAGATCATGTGCCGAACTTGTTGGATGACGCTTGGGTGGCCATTAAAAGGATGGAAAGCGTCATCACTCCCGATGATTTGGCTCGGACGCAGAACCTCTCCGTCGGTCGTCTTACCCGCAAGATTGCACACGACCTCTCCAAGGTATGTCCCATCATTTTTTTTCTTTTTTAACAATTTCTAACTTCACTATTTTTTAGGTCTTGGTCTGTGCGTCGGAGCTCGGCACCCGATATATGGAGACCTACCGCTCGTTAAATAGGGAGAATTCCAAGAGCGAGCTTCTTCAGATCAGGGTTGATGAACTCGAGACCGAGCTACGTGAGGCTCGGGCAAAGGTCAATGATGCTACGAAAGATCTAACAATAGCCAATCATAGCCGTGACGAAGTGGTTCCTAAAGCCCAAGGCTTGGCTTCCTCACTTACGAATGAATCGAGCAAGCGTCAACGAGCCGAGGAGCTTGCGATGGAGGGGAAGGCCCAACTGGAGGAGCTGCGCGGCACCATAGAGGCGGAGAAAATAAAGGCCATCGATGTTTTCAAGGATGGTAACGAGGGTCAGGACTGGCTGGCTGAAACATACCTGAAAGGGTTTGAGGACGCCAAAAAAGAGGTTCTCAAGCTTTACCCAGACCTGGATTTGTCATCGGTCCTGGCCCTTGGTACCCCGAATCAAGATTAACCTCTTTTGTATTTTTGGAACGTTTTCCCCCTCTTTTTTTTTTTTTTTTGCCTTAGATGAATGTATTCCTTTCATGAATTATAGTTTTCAATTCCATCCTTGAATTCGTAGACTCTCGTGTGCAAAGTACTTTATACAGGTATTTCCGAACTATAGAATTAACAAAACTAATCATCTAAATTCGAACCGTGGGACTCAATGACCTTATTAAATACCTCCGAGCTTCAAACCACTTCCAACA
This sequence comes from Sideroxylon spinosum, assembly GCA_003260245.2. Lineage (NCBI taxonomy): Eukaryota > Viridiplantae > Streptophyta > Magnoliopsida > Ericales > Sapotaceae > Sideroxylon > Sideroxylon spinosum. The sequence continues at coordinate 16,766,347 of QLOD02000016.1, read as the reverse complement.
TTAATGCCTCGAATCCTTGAGTGGTTCTGAGCAAGAACCACTCCGTTCTAACTTAACGCCTCATCAGGTTATTAATATCCGTAATGAATTAAAATTAATCAAAACCGAACCGGTCTCAGCTGGCTCTTCCAAGCCGCTAAGCCGTTGATTCTCTCTCAGACTCGATTTGTATTTCAAAGCGGTAATAAATGTAGATGAATACCTCATTGGGCTAATTGTCGATTTTTCCCTCGGTCAGCTCTCCCATGTTGCCGGGTTGTAAGTTTCGTTAGTCCATTGTCCTGAGCTGCCGAGTTATAGATCGTCCCTAGCTACCGCTTAGCTCGGGCTTGCTTTTCCTTGGTCGATTCTCACGGACAACCGAGCTCAATTCGTCCCTGGGCTTCTCGGCCCAGACTGTTGCGTTCCCTCAGTCAGCCCTCCCGAGATGCCGAGCTGTCGTCTTGTCCTACGGCTACTGGTCCCAGACAGTCGCTTTCCCTGGGTCAGCTCTCCTGAGCTACCGAGCTGTCGATTCATCCTTGGGCTCCTCGGCCCGGACTGTCACTTTCCCTCGGTTAGCTTTCCCGAGCTACCGACTTGTCGATTGGTCCTTCCGTTACTTGGCCCGGACTGTCGCTTCCCTCGGTCAGCTCTCCCGAGCTACCGAGCTATCGATTCATCCTTGGGCTTCTTGGCCCGAACGGTCGCTTTCCCTCGGTCAGCTCTCCCGAGCTGCCGAACTGTCGATTCGTCCTTGGGTTCTCGGCCCGAACTGTCGCTTTCCCTCGGTCAGCTCTCCGAAGCTACCGAGCTGTCGACTGATCCTTCGGCTACTTGGCCAGGACTGTTGCTTCCCTCGGTCAGCTCTCCGGAGCTGCTGAGCTGTCGATTCGTCCTTGGGCTTCTCGGCCCGAACAGTCGTTTTCCCTTGGTTAGCTTTCCCGAGCTACCGAGCTATCGATTCGTCCTTGGGCTTCTTGGCCCGGATGGTTGCTTTCCCTCGGTCAGCTCTCCCGAGCTACCGAGCTGTCGATTCATCCTTGGGCTTCTTGGTCCGGACGGTCGCTTTCCCTCGATCAGCTCTCCCAAGCTGTCGATTCGTCCTTCGGCTTCTTGGCCCGGACGGTCGCTTTCCCTCAGTCAGCTCTCCCGAGCTGCTGGGCTATCGATTCGTCCTTCAGCTTCTCGGCCCGGACTATCGCTTCCCTCAGTCAGCTCTCTCGAACTGCCGATTGTGTGGTCGTGTTAAGTGTCAACAGGAACTTCATTTTATTTAAAAAGCAAAAGTACATCTCTAGGCACAACAAAAATAAAACATGCATCTTGGAAATTTTAAACATAATAAAACTTCAAATGCTCAATATGCCATGGGTGAAGGAGTCCTTTCCCATTCAGATCTTTCAACCAATACGTTCCATCTCTGGCTGATGAGGCTATGACGTATGGTCCTTCCCAATTTGGCCCGAGTTTCTCTTTATTGGGGTCCTATGTTGATTGGTTCACTCTTTAAGGACGAGGTCCCCCACTGCCAAACTCCTGAATTTCACCCTCTTTCCGTGATATTACCTCATGTGCTACTAATATGCCTCTATTTTGATGGTTGCTTGGAGCCGCTTCTCTTCTAACAAATCAAGATCTACTCTCAATGATTCCTGGTTGGGCTCTTGCTCATAATGCGAGGTTCGTAGGAAAGGCAGACCAATTTCAACTGGAATGACTGCTTCTGTGCCAAATGCTAAGGAAAATAGAGAGCATCCGGTTGGTGTTCTTTCTATAGTTCGGTATGCCCATAATATTCTTGGTAGTTCCTCGGCCCATAATCCCTTAGATTTTTCGAGACGAGTTTTGATGATTTTAAGGATTGATCTGTTTGTCACCTCGACCTGTCCATTAGCCTGAGGATGCTCCGGGGATGAATAATGATGGCTGATTCTTAGATGTTTGCAGAGTTCGTTGAATTGTCGTCCCTCGAACTGTTTTCCATTGTCGGTAATTACTACCTTGGGAATCCCGAATCTGCACACCATCCCTTGCCATAAGAATTTTTTCATATTTTGTTTCGTGATGCTGGGTAGGGCCTCTGCCTCGGCCCATTTTGTGAAGTAGTCGATGGCAATTACCGTAAACTTTCTTTGCCCCCTTCCTATCGGTAATGGACTGACTCTGTCTATTCCCCATTGAGCAAATGGCCATGGGCTTTGGATTGGGGTTAACTCTTGAGCTGGCATTCGTGGTATGGGGGCGTACCTTTGACATTTATCATAACTTCTGACCAGGGCCTAAGCGTCTTTTTCGATGATCGGCCAATAATACGCGGAACGGAGCACTTTCTTGACCAATGCCTTCCACCCAGAATGATTGTCGCAAATTCCTTCATGGATTTCCCTCAAGACGTAGTCAGCTTCCCTTTCATTGGCACAATGAAGAAGTGGCATTATAGCCCCTCTCCGATATAACACCCCATCAATCATCAGGTATCAAGCTGCTCGATATTGAATACGTCTTCGCTCGTTTTGATCCTTCGGGAGCAATCCTCTTTCCAGATAATCGACGATTGGCCGTGCCCATGCCGCCTCTATTTCGATCAGCTGTACCTCAGTCGAGCCTATACTCAGGCAATCTAACACTTCGATGGGTATATCTGATCTCTGTTGATTTGAGGAGGCTGCTCGAGCTAATTGGTCTGCCTTCCCGTTTTCTTGCCTCGGCACGTGCTCGAATGCGATTTTTGGAAATTTCCCAGCTAGGTCTTTAGCCACACGGTTGTATTCCTTAATGCTATCCCCCTTAGTGCCATATTTCCCATTCATTTGTTCTACGACAAGCTGTGAGTCACTCCGAATGATCAAATGCTCCGCCTCCATTCTCCGAGCTAACCGTAGGCCAGCGATTAAGGCTTCGTATTCTGCCTCATTGTTGGAAGCTGCAAAGTTGAATCAAAGAGCGTACTCTATTTTGTGACCTTCCGGGGTAACAAGGACTACTCCGGCCCCAATCGCCTCTTGCGTGGTTGACCCATCAACATTTACCAACCAAACTTCCTCAGACGTGTCGGTTGGTTGCTCCTCGAGTGGCGTAAGCTCAGCCAAGAAGTCTGCTACTGCTTGCCCTTTCATAGATTGTCTTGGATGATATTGAATATCAAATTGGTTTAGCTTGATGGACCATTCGACCAGTCTTCCCGAGGTCTCGGGTTTGTGCAGCGTATTTCTCAGGGGTTGACCGGTCAGTACCATAATGGCGTGGGCTTGGAAGTAAGGCCTAAGCCTCCAAGCAGCAGTTACAAGAGCGAATGCCAATAACTCCATTTTTAGGTAGCGCTATTCAGCTCCCCGTAGTGCTCGGCTCGTGTAGTGGACAGGTTTTTGTATCCTATCTTCCTCCTTTACAAGGGCTGAACTGACCGCGCTATCTGATACCACCAAATAGATGTATAACTCTTCTCTAGGCACAAATCGGCTAAGCAGGGGTACTGTCCCCAGGTAGGTCTTCAATTGTCGGAAAGCTTCTTCTCATTGATCAGTCCATTCGAATGCCTTTCTCATTACTTTGAAGAACGGCAGACACTTATCCGATGATCTTGAGATGAACCTATTGAGGGTAGCTACTCGGCCGGCTAAGCTTTGGACATTCTTCGTCGTTCAAGGGGGTTGCATTTCCATGATGGCTCGGACTTTCTCCGGGTTTGCTTCGATTCCCCTTGCTGATACGATGAATCCGAGGAACTTTCCCGAGGCCACCCCGAATGCACATTTGGCCGGGTTCAGCTTCATCCGGTATCTTCTGAGTGTAAACGTCTCCTTCAGATCTGCGATGTGGTCACCCACTAGCTTACTTTTTACCAGCATGTCATCCACGTAGACTTCAACATTGCACCCAATCTGAGACTTGAACGTCAAGTTGACCAGACGTTGGTAGGTCGCTCCTGCATTCTTCAATCCAAATGGCATAACCTTGTAGTAGTACAAACCTCGGTCGGTGATGAAGGTTGTATGCTTCTGGTCATGTTCGGCCATCATAATTTGGTTATACCCTGAAAAAGCATCCATGAAAGATAAAACCTGGTGTTCGGCAGTTGAGTTTACCAGTTGGTCAATGGAAGGGAGCGGGAAGCTATCTTTTGGGCATGATCGATTCAGGTCTGAGAAGTCTACACACATCCTCCACTTCCCATTAGATTTCTTCACTATGACCACATTTGATAGCCACGAGGGGTAGTACACTTCCCTGACAAATCGAGCTCAGATCAGTTTTTCTACCTCTTCAGCCGCTGCTTCATTATGTTCTGGGGCAAACATTCTCCTCTTCTGCTTGACGAGCCAAGCTCCGGGAACGATGTTCAGGTGGTGAGTTGTCACCGCTGGGTCTATCCCTGGCATGTATTCATGCGACCAAGCGAACATGTCAGAATTCATGCGTAAGAAATTTCTGAGCTCTTCTTTTTATGAAGCTGTTACCGAGGCTCTGATCTTCACTGTTCTGTTGAGTTTAGGCTTCCCGATCGCTACTTTTTCTAGCTCGTCACCTGGTTCTCCTCTTCGGACTTCCTCCTCGTCTCTAATGTCCAACGCTTCGACCACCATTGCTTCCTAAGGGCTACTCCTGAGGGAGGAAACTTAACATTGCCGGACTGTCCGTTGATTTCCCTTCACTACCCCAACCCCTTTGTCAGTCGGGAACTTAATCATGAGGTGATAGGTCGACGACCCAGCTTTGAATTGGCTCATGGATACCCGCCCTAGTATAATATTGTATGCGGAAGGACAATCAACTACTGAGAAATTGACCATTTTAGTCATTTGTCTAGGCTCGGCCCCCAAAGTCACCGCAAAAGTGATAGAGCCGATTGGTTCTATCTGATCTCTGATAAATCCAACCAGAGGCTAGTGAACAGGGTGCAGTTTATCTTTTCTAATATTCATTTTTTCAAATGCTTTCCAGTATAAAACATCTGCCGAGCTCCTACCATCTATTAGGATCCTATACGCTTGAAAGTTGACCACAATGGCCACGATGACTAGAGGATCGTCATGAGGATGGCTGAGCTCTGAAGCTTCTTCTTCGCTAAAGACTATCGACTCGGTTGGGTTTGCCCTCATTTTCTTAGGTTGTTCAACAACCACCACTTTAAAACTTCTCATTCCTTCATTCAAATGCCTCTTTCTGGCTGAGGATGACTCGCCGTCCCCAGTATATCCTCCAGATATGACCCTGATTTCCCCCAATGGTTGGGGGTTATTTTGCCTCCTTTCTGGGCTTCCCCTAGGTGTGGTTCTCCATACCGGGCTATTCCTGCTGGTCTGTCCGTCCCTTTACCCGTTGACAAACCCACGATATTTGCCTCTCTTTATGAATTCCTCTACCATTCTCTTCAAATCAAAGCAATCTTCTGTGTCATGGCCGTGATCCCTATGGTATAAGCAGTATCTAGTTTTGCTCCTTGAACCCGGCGAGGCTCTCATTTCCTTGGGCCATTTAAATTCAGGGTCGTTTTTTATAGCATAGAGCACCTGCTCTATCCGGGAATTCAAAGGGGTGAACTCAAGTGCTGTAAAACGGCTTTGGCTTCGATGATCTCCCGATCTATCTCTTCGCTCCGTGGTCCGAGGTATTTTTGACCCTCGGTTTTCTTAATGATCATGCGATCGCCTTTTCTCCGACTGAGGGACCTTCGGCTCGGCATCCCTCCTAGCCTTCATAGCATCCTCGCCATTCATATGCTTTTGTGCTCGGGACATCAGCTCTGCCATGTTTGATGGAGGTTTCTTAGCTAGGGAAAAGGTGAACCTTGCTGGCTTCAGATCGCTCATGAATGCTGTGAGGGCAACCTTCTCATCAGCATCCTCGATCTCGAGCATTTCTCGATTAAATTTGTCCACATATTCTCGAAGAGATTCGTCTCTTTCTTATCTCATGGTCAACAGATGTGATAACGGTTTCCTTGGTCGTTGTCCTACTATGAAGTGGGAGACAAACTGCTTACTTAATTGCTTGAAGTTTCCTATGGACCCTGGTTTGATGCGATTGTACCAAGCTCTGGCGGGCCCCTTCAATGTTATTGAAAAGGCTCGACACTTGATTGCATCCGGAACTGCATGGAGGTGCATTGAGGAATTGTATACGTCTAGATGATCAATTGGATCATTCGAACCGGTATACGGTTTAATTGTCGGCATTTTGAACCTTGGGGATAGGGGATAGTTCATCACCTTGGGCGTAAATGGGGTGCATGTCCGGTCAATGACTCCATCTAAGGCGTCGGGTGCCTTCACTGCCGCTACTACTCCATCGATCTGAGCTTGAATTACCCTCAGTCTTCGTTCCACGTCATCTTCGATTCTTTTGGATCCCCATGTCTGATGGAGAGCCGTTCGGCTGCATGTTCCATTGTCGGTTGCAATGGCGTCATTATGAGGGAGATCATTTTCTCCTACGACCCCTCCCCCGTTGGAGTGAATCATCCCTCCGTTATCTTGACCATTTGGAATTTCTGGATGCGAGGCCACTGGAGGCGGAGCCGGAGCAAGCTGCTTCATTCGCTCCATCACGACTTGTAAGGTGGGCGCCATTGTATTAAACTGTTGCTCCATAGCAGCAATTCTGTCATCTCTTTGATTCTCCATTGCGGACTGGTTCCAACGAGTTTCTATGCCGGATCTGGTTTGTACCATGAAAACGGGAACTATGCCCTCGTTTCCCACAGATGGCGCTAACTGATGATGCTGAAGTTTCGTGGTCCTCAATTTGGGCCTCCAAGAACTCGATCCGCCGAAAATGGTAAAAAATCTGTCCACCGCAAACACCGGTGTGGTGCTTGCTAAAGAATCTCCGATGCTTAAATTAGCTCAAGTGGCAGGGATTTTTTTATCTTTGTTTAGAATATGAATCGCTTACCTCCTTTTTTAGTTTCAACGTGTATATATATACACAAACCCGTTGAACCTGCGTGGATTTCATGCATGGGGGAACATTCGATCATTCCCTCTTGTCCATTCAGATGATTACACGTGTATTGCCAATCCCATGTCGATCTTCATGATCAGTTATTAAAACCGCTATTTGGCGCGTTGCGTGTAAATCGCCGGATATCGCGGAACGTGTCAGAATAGTAATTTGCTCACGTTCAACGCAGTTGGTTGGAAGGTCAGGTTTGATAGATCTGACCTAGGGCGATTGGGATTTGCTTCCCAGCTGACCTTATTCTTGCTCAGAAAAATCACGATCCGCCTCGTAAAGATATGGCCGAACTGTCGAGGAATCAAATTGCTGACGGATCCAATCACGATCCTGAACTAGAAAGGTCCGACCTCAGCCTTGTATTCGGTGGATCCGATCCTCTTTTGAGGAGGATCAGGCCGAACCGAAAGGATACCGACCTTGTGGTTCGACCCAAATGTATTCTTACGCTTGGATGGGCCGGGCTTCTTCATGGTTCATTCGATCCATCGAGCTCGGATGAATTGGGTCAATGAGTTTTGGAAATCAACCCCAGGACATTAAACACTTTTCATCTACTCAGAAAATCCCCCTCATCAATCTAGAGTGTCTTCCCCCCTTATTCTTAGATGTGTTGCTTCATACAAGCTTAACGTACCCCTAACATCGTTAACGAGGATTTCCTTGAACTTACCTTCACTATCCTTGAATTTTTTGAACACATCTATTCCACATACCATTAGAATAAGTCAATCACTACGAGAGATTCTAATGAGATTAAGGAAAATATATAGTATTCTATCACTATTTTCGCCCCTGATTTTTTTCTTTTTTTTTTTTTCGGGTAGGGGATAAATTTAATTTTACCTTTTTAAATATTTTACTTGAAATCTTATTTCAGAATTTGAGTTTTTCTTTTTCATATTAATTAAGGTTCTAAACTTTTAATTTTTCCCATCAAACTTTCAAAGGGTAAAATGGTTATTAAACGAATATTGTAAATAATCAAAATTTAATTCAGCCCTTGATTTGGGATTTCGAGTAATTAAGTGGGCGAAGTGAATTTTTTTACGAAAATTTGAAACAGAATATCTATAATTAGTGATACTTCTATAACAATATATATATATAATATGCTCACAAACCTTTTACATTCTTTCTCTAATTGTTATTTTAAAAAAAAAAAATTGAATTTTTCATTGCTATTAATTAGTAGATGGACGATATACACATAGGAGATGCATGCATATATATATATATACGTTTGCATGTGATATGGACTTACTACACGACATTTTATAACCATGTTGCCTGAGAACTCGAAAGACAAGTAAAATAGTGTATAAATCACTATTTTCATGTTCTTCAAATTTATGGGCATGAAAAATCAGTTCTAATTGTTGATCGATTTCTTTCTCGAAGTGATAGGATAACCTAAGGCGATGGAGTGTGTTGATTAGAATCAAGTTCTCAAATGATTTTGTGGTAGCATCCATCAACCTCCCTTTCAGTTATTGTTTTAGCTTCTCGATCTCTCTTGCATTCACTTGAATTGTCTGCACAAGTAAGAAATATTAAAATTTTATTAAGCAAGATTGATGTCTATTAGACTAGGGTAGTCTCAAGTTAAGATTTATTTATTATTATTATTATTTTTTTTTAAAGTTATTTGGGCTCAACTTATAATTTCAACAAAATCAAATCGAGTTTAATTTATAACCCATCTAAGATCAAGATTGAACTTGAGTTTATAAGTATTTAGCGCAAAAGCTAACTAGTCTGCTTAGAAAAGAATATGTTTTTAATTTATAATATTTTTATACTATATAGTAATTTATTGTATTTTAGAGCAAAACCACTAACAAGTCAATCTCAAATTCAATCTATTTTTTATAAAGCTAA
>QLOD02000016.1:16657283-16670476 GCA_003260245.2 Sideroxylon spinosum | reverse complement strand
TAATATTTGTTACAAACAATAAATTTTTATACTTTTATTAAATACTTTATAGTAACCTTAATTTCTTTTGATTAATAATTTTTATTTCTATAGGTCATTTTTATATTTTTTTCACGTATGTTTACTTTATAAATTTAAATTATTTACACACAAAATTATATTTTCGAAAACATAAGCACATGCAATAACTAGTCGATGTAATAAGTTACAAGAATGATTTTAAGTTTGTATGCGTGGCACGCCGAAAGAGCTCCCCTAGCTCGACCCTCTTTTCCTTAAAAAAGAAAAAAAGAAAAAAAAAAGAGGCCCGACCAGGGGAGGGTAAGGTTCGAAAACTAAAATTTTTGAAAGTGGCTCAATTATTTTGATTATTTTTCAAAAAGTAGCTCCGCGGTTTTTGAATTTTTTTTTTCAAATTTTGAAATTTAAAATTTAAAAGTCATTCCTTTTTATACCTAAAAACTAGAAAATTAATTTTTTTTGACATTCTTATATTACAAAAACTCTACGTGAAACTCAAATTAATAAAAGAAAAAATTTCATTATTATACAATATAATAATATATTATTCACAAATTTTATGTATTTTTATATCAATATAATAAGTTACAATAATGATTTGACGTTTGTGTGCATGGCACGCCGAAGGAGCTCCCCTGGCTCAACCCACTTTTCTTTTAAAAAAAAAAAAGAAAAGAAAAGGAAAGGAGGCTTGGCCAAGGAGAGGGTAAGGTTCCAAAACTAAAATTTTTGAAAGTAGCTCAATTATTTTGATTGTTTTTCAAATAGTGGCTTCGCGATTTTTGAATTTTATTTTTCAGATATCGAAATTTAAATTTCAAAAGTTATTCATTTATTTATATTTAAAAACTAGAAAATTAATTTTTTTTGACATTCTTACATTACCGTTACTCTACGTGAAACTCACATTAATAAAAGAAAAAATTTCATTATTATACAATACAATAATATATTATCCACAAATTTTATGTATATCCATATCAATGTAATAAGTTACAATAATGATTTGACATTTTTGTGCATGGCATGCCGAAAGAGCTCCCCTGGCTCAACCCTCTTTTCTTTAAAAAAAAAAGAGAAAAAAAAAAACAAAGAAAGGAGGCTCGGCGAGGGGAGGGTAAGTTTCCAAAACTAAAATTTCTGAAAGTGGCTCAATTATTTTGATTGTTTTTCAAATATTGGCTCCGCGATTTTTGAATTTTTTTTTTCAAATTTTGAAATTTAAATTTCAAAAATTATTCGTTTTTTCATATTTAAAAACTAGAAAATTAATTTTTTTTGACATTCTTATATTACCGTTACTTTACGTGAAACTCAAATTAATAAAAGAAAATTTTCATTATTTACAATACAATAATATATTATCCACAAATTTATGTGTATCTATATCAATATAATAAGTTACAATAACGGTTTGACGTTTTTGTGCATGGCATGCCGAAAGAGCTCCCATAGCTCGACCCTCTTTTCTTTAAAAAAAAAAATAGAAGAAAAGAAAAGGAAGCTCGGCCAAGGGGAGGGTAAGGTTCCAAAACTAAAATTTCTGAAAGTGGCTCAATTATTTTGATTGTTTTTCAAATATTGACTCCGTGATTTTTGAATTTTTTTTTCAAATTTCGAAACTTAAATTTCAAAAGTTATTTTTTTTTATATTTAAAAAGTAGTAAATTAATTTTTTTTGACATTCTTATATCACCGTTACTTTACGTGAAACTCAAATTAATCAAAGAAAAAATTTCATTATAATACAATACAATAATATATTATCCATAAATTTTATGTATATCTATATAATTCAATAATATAGTTTGTTGATTTGATATTTGTATATTTTTAAATGTTAGATTTATTCAATGGTTAGGATTACTTCTTTCCATCCCTACTCTAAAAACATAATCTCTCACTTTTCCCATATATTTTTTAAACAATATACGGACACCAGTTATATTTGATAATATTCGTAATAAATAATAAAATTGTCATATTATTAAATAATGTATTCATTGACCTATATAATAAGTTACAACAATGATTTGACGTTTGTGTGCGTGGCACGCAGGAAGAGCTCCCTTGGCTCAACTCTCTTTTCCTTAAAAAAAAATGGAGACCGTCTAAGAGAGGGTGGGGTTTCAAAACTAAATTTTTTTGGAAGTGGCTCAATAATTTTGATCTTTTTTCAAAAATTGGCTCCGTGATTTTTGAATTTTTTTTTTTAAGGAGGCTCGACCGGGGGAGGGCCAAGTTCCAAAACTAAAATTTTTAGAAGTGGCTCAATTATTTTGATTGTTTTTCAAGAAGTGGCTCCGTGGTTTTCGAATTTTTTTTTTCAAATTTTGAAATTTAAAATTTAAAAGTTATTCTTTTTTATATTTAGAAACTAGAAAATTAATTTTTTTTTGACATTCTTATATTACAGTTGCTTTACGTGAAACTCAACTTAATAAAATAAAAAATTTCATTATTATATAATACAATAATATATTATCCACAAATTTTATGTGTATTTATATAATTCAATAATATAGTTTCTTGATATGATATTTGTAAATTTTTAACTGTTAGATTTATTCAACGGTTAGGATAACTTTTTTCCATCTCTACTTTTAAAACATAATCTCTCACTCTTCCCATATATTTTTTAAATAATATACGGACACCAGTTATATTTGATAGTATTTGTAATAAATAATAAAATTGTCACATTGTTGAATAATGTATTCACACATATTAGATAAAGTCAATTAGATTTTTTTATTTAAAAACATATTGAAATTTTATCTTTGTTTAAAATTTTATTAAAAATAAACATTTAAATTAACATTTCAATTTTTTTGTGTTTTAAACTTAAATTTAAAATACATGCACTTTTACACTCTTTGTGTCATTTATATAATAAAGAAATTTAAAATTTTGAATCTGAGATATTTTCAACCGTTGGATTTGCTCAATAGCCAAAATTACTTCTTTTCGATCACATTACATGAAAACATAATCCCTTATTATTTCTATATATTTTTTGAATACTTTGTATATATAAAAGGTTTGAAATCATTATTTTAAAAATTTTAATGATATTTGTAATAAATAACAAAATTTGTATACATTTATTAAACAATATATGAATAACTATTGATAAATTCAGCTAAATTCTTTCATTTTCAAACAATATATTTAAACTTTAATTTTCTTTCAAATTTGGTAAAAAAATAAAATTAAAATTAAAATATCTATTTTAATATTTCTAAAATTTAAATTTTAAATACATACACTTTTACACTCTTTAAGGTATTTTCAACTAATGAATTTGCTTATTGTCTATGATTATTCTTTTTTTCACTCACTCTTTTAATAATTTTATATAAAATATTTTAAATTAATATTTGAGAAAATATGATAATATTTGTAAATAATAAATTTTCATACATTTAGTAAAACACTCTATAGATACATTAATTTCCTTTGATTAATAATTTTTATTTCTATAGGTTATTTTTATATTTTTTCACGTATGGTTACTTTATAAATTTAAATTGTTTACATACAAAATTATATTTTTGTACCTTTAAGAACTGACAATAACTAGTTATATATAATAAAATACAACTATTTATGTAACACTTGTATACGTGATAACAAGAGAGAGCACACTTGGGTGAGGTCTGGGTGCAAAGACTGGGTTGAGTGAGGAAAGAAAAAAAGATTTGGATGCACGGAAAACCCATAAGTCGCACAGATATCTAGTTAGTGTTTACATATCAAGTTTCTCTAATTTTTTTTATCAAACACAAAATTAATTTTCACTAAATTTCTTCAATTTATACCAATTTTCTCTGACTTTAACAAAATTTTACTAGACTACCAACTAAAATGACGCATGTCCAAAAAAAAAAAAGTGCAAAGTTACACTTTTTTTAGGGCCCAAATTGCCCCTAATGGTATATTTTGTTGCATTTGGGGTTGACATTTAAAATGATATTAGTTCGAAAACCTGAAATCGATAATTGTTGGATTATAATTCAGCGATTCAGATGTATTTAAACTTTTTTTTGAACTAAAAAAATGAGAATACATTTCGATCATTGGACCCCAATCTCAATTAAGGATTTACCTGGCAAGTATCCAGTGTCCACTACACCCGTCCCGTTCAGGAAGAGTATAGGAATATGTATGAGGATATTAATAACAGGGGACAAAGATGGATATGGAAATTTAAGGTATACCCTAATGGATACAGGGACGAAAATAGATATAGGGATACTAGTAGCGAAGATGGGTATAAAGATTTTAAAATATTATCCAAACGGATATAGAAGATGAAAAACATGTATGATAATTCCTGTGCCCGTTTAAATATTTACTAATTAATTTATATCAATTTTTATTTTTATTTAATATATATATTTATAATAAATTTTAATATTTATTACATAGATAATATATAACTTATAATTGTTAATATGTTTAGCAAGTAAATGGGAAATCATTATTTAGCTGGAATGGATGTGTAGAAAATTTTTATTCCGAAACACGTACAGGAATAGGGATGGGTATTGCCAAACAAGAACAGAAAAGTCTACACTTGCCTTTTCCTAACCTCAATGTCACCGAACTGATATCAGTTTCGATGTCAGCCTCTCATTTTGATTGACATGGTAACCTTGACTATTTATCAATAATTTTAAATTAAATTCAACGGCTAAGATTGACAACACTACAAACATTAACATTAGTGTCACTCCCTTATCTATATCTGGTTCGGTTTTGGAATTAATAGAATCAAAACAATTGTGAAAAACAGAATCCAAGCAGATAGATAGGAGGTTCCCTTTGATTTCTAAAATTATTTCATTTGAAATTTCAACTTTTTTGTTTTAATGTATTTATATTAAAATATATATTGATGAATAATATTAAATACTAGTTATTACCGGTGCCTAAAGGCACAGAAATATAATTTTGAGCCTAAATAATTTAAATTTATAAAGTAAACATACGTGAAAAAATATAACAATAACCTATAGAAATAAAAATTAAAAGAAATTAAGGTACTTATAAAGTGTTTAATAAAGGTATAAAAATTTATTATTTGTTACAAATATTATAATATTTTCTTGAATATTAATTTAAAATATTTTATATAAAAAGTATTAAAAGTGTGAGTAAAAAAAAAAGAATAATCATAGACATTGAGTAAATTCAATAGTTGAAAATACCTCAAAGACTATAAAAGTGTAGGTATTTAAAATTTAAATTTTAAAAATATTGAAATTGAAATTTTAATTTAAATATTATTTTTTTACAAAATTTTAAAGAGAATTAAAGTTTAACTATATTGTTTGAAAATAAAAGAATGTAGCTGAATTTATCAATAGTTATTCATATATTGTTTAATAAATGTATACAATTTTGGTATTTATTACAAATATCATTAAAATTTTTTAAATAATGATTTCAAACCTTTATATATACAAAGTATTCAAAAAATATATAGGAATAATGAGGGATTATGTTTTCATATAATGTGATCGAAAAGAAATAATTTTGGCTATTGAGCAAATCCAACGGTTGAAAATATCTCAGATTCAAAATTTTAAACTTCCTTATTATATAAATGATATAAAGAGTGTAAAAATGTATGTATTTTGAATTTAAGTTTTAAAAACATAAAAATTAAAATTTTAATTTAAACATTTATTTTTAATAACATTTCAAGGAAAGATAAAGTTTCAATATGTTTTCAAATAAAAAATTTAATTGAATTTATCTAATACTAGTTATTGCATGTGCCTAAAAGCATAGAAATATAATTTTGTGTATAAATAATTTAAATTTATAAAGTAAACATACGTGAAAAATAATCTATAGAACTAAAAAATTATTGATCAAAAGAAATTAAGGTATCTATAGAGTGTTTAATAAAAGTATAAAAATTTATTATTTGTTAAAAATATTTTCATATTTTCTCAAATATTAATTTAAAATATTTTATATAAAAAAATTAAAAGAGTGAGTGAAAAAAAGAATAATCATAGATACTGAGCAAATCCAATAGTTGAAAAATATCTCAAAGAGTGTAATAGTGTAGGTATTTAAAAATAAAAATAATAAGAATAATGAGTAATAGTGTAGGTATATAAGAATAATGAGGGATTATGTTTTCATATAATGTGATTGAAAAGAAGTAATTTTGGCTACTGAGCAAATCCAACGGTTAAAAAAATCTCAAATTGAAAATTTTAAACTTCCTTATTATATAAATGATACAAAGAGTGTAGAAGTGTATGTATTTTAAATTTAAGTTTTAAACACATAAAAATTGAAATTTTAATTTAAACGTTTATTTTTATAAAAATTTAAAGAAAGATAAATTTTAAATAGGTTTTTAAACAAAAAAAGTTAAACGAATTTATATATAATATGTATGAATACATTATTTAATAATGTGCCAATTTAATTATTTATTATGAATATTATCAAATATAACTGGTGTCCGTATATTATTTAAAAAATATACGGAAAAAGTAAGAGATTATATTTTCAAAGTAGAGATGGAAAGAAGTAATCCTAATCGTTGAATAAATCTAACAGTTAAAAATTTATAAATATTAAATCAATAGATTATATTATTGAATTCTATAAATACACATAAAATTTGTGGATAATAGATTATTGTATTTTATAATAATGAAATTTTTTCTTTTATTAATTTGAGTTTCACGTAGAGTAATGGTAATATAAGATTAATTTTTTCTTTTATTAATTGGAGCCTTACCCTCCTCCGGTCAAGTCTCCTTCTCTTCTCTTCTCTTTTCTTTTCTTTTCTTTTTTTTTTTTAAGGAAAAAATGGTCAAGCCAGGGGAGCTCTTCATTTTCTTTTCTTTTTTTGTTTTAAGGAAAAAAAGGTTAAGTCAAGGGAGCTCTTCCGGCTTGCCATGCACATAAATGTCAAATCATTGTTGTAACTTATTATATAGATATATATATATTACCATTATAAATTATAATACAGTGTATTGCCTTTTTTTTTTCTTTCCCCTTATGTTTCTAAATCACACGTGCATCCCTCTTAACTCTCCATCCTATTTTCCTCGTCTTTATAATTTTCTTGAAATTAAATCTCTCCTTTTTCTCATTCTTTCAAATCATACATGACACATGCAAATTTAAATTTTAAAATTATTAGTGATATAAAATTTTAAAAAATTAATGAAGTTTGAAACCTTTCTTTGATAATAAATCTTGAAATTTTACCAATAAATTTTAGGAAATAAAATTCTTGAGAAGACATATTATATAAAATTCTTGTTTTAATATTTGGTTTGGCCGGTTGAGAAACAAAGGTTGGGTGAATCTACCCTTATTAACGATGGGAGCACTTTTTTAGTTACAAATTGATACTTTTTTTTTATATAAAAAAAAAAAAATCTCAAAACAAGAAAAATAGTGTCTTTTTTGTTTACTAGTTTTGAAATTTTTAATATATAAAACGAAAACAAAAAACAAAAAACAAAAAATAAGAAAATAAATCAAATACCACCTAAAAATTTGAGATTATATATTTAGGGGGTGTTTAATTGGAAAAAGTACAATAAAAGTACAAAAATTTAACATAAAGATTATAAGGTGGTAAATTTTAATTAGAAGATAGTACAAATTTTTTGTAATTTTTGGTATTTTATTTTTACCCAAACAGGGCCTTAAATTATTTTCAATCCATTTTGGATCACTAGACCTCTTTTCAGAAAAAATAAAATAAAAATAATAATATTTTTTTATTGTTTTGTTGACAATTATAGTTTCTTTAACCCACGCACGGGTTTTGGATTCGGTTTCCATGAAAATTGAATGGCAACTAGAAAGCTGGGCCGCCCAATGTCCGTCCACAGCCCATTTCGCTTTCATCAACGGTCACGATTCACTTTCGTGCTGAACATGAATTGAAGCCGTTGGATGATTCGAGCCCCAATATACACCCACCTTACAAAACCCTAATTTGCACACTCAGCGTTGAGAGAGAGAGAGAGAGAGAGGCTTGACCGCAGAGAGAAACCCTCCTCCGCCGGTGCTGCGAGTTCATCTCCATTATTTTTCAAGAGTGAGTAGATTCAGCTTGTGGTTTGAGCTCCATTTCAATCGATTTGCTCTCCTATGTATTGTATGCTTATAGAGTTTTTGCATCTCTTGCTTTCTGTGTTTTCCATTCCCTCGTTACTTCGAGATCATACATATTTACGCTTTCAAAATTATATATATAGCTGGAAAAATCGAAGTTGTGCACAAATTTTTGGAAGCCTCTATGTTTAAGTAATTTTTTGTTTGACGAATGTGTTTGATTTGTATGATGTCGTTGATTTGATGTAGAGGTTTTGCTGATTGAGGGTTTGTTGCTGAGAAAAATGTAGGAAATTATCAGAAAATGAATTTTTAGCTTTCAACAAACTTTGCAAAATTTCCTATGTACTTATGTATTGTATGTCTGGTTGCTGATATAATGTATGAAAAGAAAAGAAAAGAAAATAATCTTTCTGCTTTTGACAGCTATCAGAAAGCTCCTCTACGATCATATTCCAATAGGATTTGGGGTTCATTTTATTTTAGATTTTAGAGTCGTTTGAAGTTCTGAAAAAGTAAAAAAAAAAAAAAAAATGAAAGTATTACTGATTGGGAGTTTGTTGCTGAGAAAAATGTCGGAAATTATTAGAAAATGAATTTTTAGCTTTCAACAAACTTTGCAAAATTTCCTATATACTTATGTACTGTATGTCTGCTTGCTGGTAGAATGTGTGAAAAAAAAAGAAAATACTCTTTCTGCTTTCGGCAGCTATCAGAAAGCTCCTCTACGATTATATTCAAATAGGATTTAGGGTTCATTTTATTTTAGTTTTTGGAGTCTTTTGAAGTTCTGGAAAAGTTCTTAAAAAAAAAATATGAAAGTATTACTGATTGGGAGTTTGTTGCTGAGAAAAATATAGGAAATTGTTAGAAGATGAATTTTTAGCTTTCAACAAACTTTGCAAAATTTCCTATGTACTTATATATTGTATGTCTGGTTGCTGGTAGAATGTATGAAAAGAAAAGAAAATAATCTTTCTGCTTTGGACAGCTATCAGAAAGCTCCTCTACGAACATATTCAAATAGGATTTGGGGTTCATTTTATTTTAGTTTTTGGAGTCGTTTGAAGTTCTGAAAAAGTTCAAAAAAAAAAGGGTGAAAGTTGAGGGAAAAGTAACACGTGATGAAAATTAGAGGAAGATAAGAACTTTTGGATTGGATTGGGAAGTTAAGAGCTTTTGGAATTTTTTGAATTCTTTTTTTTTTTTTTTTTTTTTTTGAAAAAACTTATAAGCTTCAAACGGAGGTGGTGGATATTTTTCTTTAGTTTTGAACATGGTGATTGAGTTTTGTATTTGGTTTGTATGTTTTTGGATAGATGGCCGAAGCACAAGCCAAGGGAGGACCTGTGGTTCCCGAGTCTGTGTTGAAGAAACAGAAGAGGAGTGAGGAATGGGCTTTGAAGAAAAAGGAAGAGCTTGTAGCTCTGAAGAAGAAGAATGCTGAGAACCGGAAGCTGATTTTCAACAGAGCCAAGCAATATGCGAAGGAGTATGAAGAGCAGGTGACTGCCTTCTTACTTCATCTGATGCAATTTTCCAGTTTTATTTTTTATTTTCGTAAGTATAGTAGTGAACTTATTTTATGACAAGAATTTCTAATTGTTGAATTGATATTGTTGTTGTTGTTGTTGTTGTGTAGCAAAAGGAGCTGATTCAGTTGAAGCGGGAGGCAAGATTGAAAGGGGGTTTTTATGTCAACGCTGAAGCTAAGCTTTTGTTCATTATTCGCATTCGAGGGTGTGTATTAATCTTGTTGGAAACTGGTATTTTTAGTGAAAGTGTATATAGACATGTCCTTTTGTTTATCATTGATATTCCCAGAATTAATGTACAAACCCATTCCTGAATTAAAAAAAAAATATTATATATAAATCCATTTCGAAAATGAAACTGATGTGAAGCATCTAATTTTTCTTGGCAATTGGAACTTTCAGTATCAATGCTATTGACCCAAAGACTAGGAAGATATTGCAGCTCTTGCGATTGAGACAGGTAACTTAATAAAATCTTCAATTCCTTACCTTTTTGGACCTGGGCCTTTTGTGGTTGAATAAAAAGCATCATGTATAAATAAGGACATAACTTATTAGTTCACTACTGATTGGGCCAACACTTTGGAATTTGTATGACCTAAACATGCATTCTATTTCTTCTTAAAAAATTTCTAATATGTGTAAATTCTCAAAAAACAGATTTTCAATGGTGTTTTCCTAAAAGTAAACAAAGCAACCATGAACATGCTGCACAGGGTTGAGCCTTATGTGACTTATGGGTAAGCATCTCTGTCAATAGTATTTTAAGAGCTTTGTGATTCTAGTTCTACAAATATATTATGTGATTTTTTTCATAATATTCATGCTTTCAGATACCCCAACTTGAAGAGTGTGAAGGAACTAATTTACAAGAGGGGTTATGGCAAGCTAAATAAGCAGAGGATTGCTTTAACGGACAACTCAATTGTTGAGCAGGTATTTGTGTATGTTCTTTGTTAGGTGGTGGTGTCTACTGGTAGCTACGCCCTTTTTGGCTTTATCTATATGATAAAATGCAACTGTCATGGCAGGCTTTGGGAAAATATGGAATCATCTGCGTTGAAGATCTTATCCATGAGATCTTGACAGTTGGGCCTCATTTTAAGGAGGCTAATAACTTCCTTTGGCCATTCAAACTCAAGGCGCCTTTGGGTGGTCTGAAGAAGAAGAGGAATCACTATGTTGAAGGAGGTGATGCTGGAAACCGTGAAGATTACATCAATGAGCTTATCAGGAGGATGAACTAGATTTCGGTACCTAGCCTTTTGAAGTTTAGAGGTTCTTTTTACTTCTTAGTGGCTATTGGAAGGATCTTTATTTTATTTCTCATTTGAGGTTTGCTGTGGTTGAGTTTTTGATCGTAAGTCAAGACATGGTTTTGAGAATTTTATTTTATACAAGAACTTTATTTCCTCTCCTGAGTTTTTTTGGCAATCAATACATAAATATGGAACAAGCTGCTTTAATTATTGGCGATAACATTTTTGCTTTTGCACCTAGGATCAATTCTCTGTGCTGGTTATCATTGTTCAAATTACTATTTTCAAAGCATAACCCAGTTCTTTTAATTGTTGGCTATGCTTTAGTTATCACATCAAACGAATAGATCGAGGAGGTTTATATATGTATATATGCGCAAAATATTTGTACGAGTAGGAACTAGTTATGGGTGTCCGATTCTTAGGTTATTTTGGATGTTTGTTTATTTATTTATTTGGTGGCATCCATGATTTGCATACTGCCTTTTGATTCAAATATTTTTAATTGGAAGGGCTTGATAGGTTAGAGTAAAATGGGTGAAAAGTTGAAAAGATTGAAAAGCTATGAATTAATTATTATAATTATAGTTATGATATATTATTATACAAGTTTAGGATTAGAGGTGTGAGTTCAGGTAACATTTATCTTCACGAGTGTTAATTGGATACGATAATGGGGGTATAATGAAGTAATTTTATACTTTTCTTAGTTCTCTCCTTCACTTTTTATTTTATTTTATTTTATTTTTGGGGGCATCCTTTAAAAGATTAATTTATAATAGTTATTATGAAATAAGAATTTATTTAATTAAATTAAAATACTTAAATTTATAATATATAACAATCTATTGTTATAATTAATTATTTTAATAAAATTAAAGTTAAATGCTATTAAAATAGTTAACTATTATTACAAATTTTAATGGTTGAGCAATTTAAACGGTTTAATTACTATTCTCAAACTAAATAAATTTAATTATATATAAATGAATTGTTACATGGTTAAAGGTAATATATTACTCCCGTAATTGTTATTAATATAAAGTTTATTTCTGTAATCTTTTGTTTATTTTTCCCCAGTTTAAACTCACCCTCGAGAAAACAGAAAAAGTACCTTCACCAATTGTTGAAGTGCAGTTTATTTTTCAGTTGTATTATTTTCCTATGCTATCTTGGTAAACAATATGTGCGCTTCATATGGTTTGTCCGAAGCCATAGCCTGTTTATCCCTTCCAATTTGCTGGCTATATCCTGTTCGAGTTATGAACTTACTGTGTGTTTTTGGGGGGGTTTTTTTGCCCCCCTTTGTTATGGGTTTTGCCTAATACATATATATATATATAAGTTTAAAGTGTCCAATTCAATAGAGTACTTTATTATGTCATACAAAGTGTTCAATTACCCAAAAAAAAAAAAAAAAGAAAATGCCACAAATTAACTAAATGAAGCAAGCAAAACCAGGTTTATAACTTTCACTTAAGTAGACCTTTGAATATATTTGATGTCTTGTGATGATATATAGTGCCCTCTATCCTATGCTAGTGAGGAGGGAATAGAAGTGGGCAGGTGGAGCAAATGGAACAGTAGAACTTGCGCTTGGTCTTGTGAGGGAAGGGAACGCAAAAGACTACGAGGTGGGTGTCCAACTCTAGCAACCACTGGTCCACCGTAGTATGGGCATCCTCCTCCTCTTGCACCTTCTTTTTTAATCACCTTTTCGCTCACATCTACCACCTGCAATCTACCCCTCTCTCTCTCTGCTCCTATGTTGGTTGATTCTAGCTGACTATTGGGTTCCTTGTATAAATACAGAGAGCTGCAATTTAAAAGAAATTTCCTTGAAGCAGCAAGAAAAGTATATGAGTCCTAATCCGAGAACTCAAATTATCTGCCTTTAACAGCTTTACCCTAACCCTACTAAAAACAGTATGAAATTTAAATAATAAAACTTGAATTGGATTAGAACTTAAAATCAAATTATTTTAAGTTTCGCTGTGTCGCGTAAATGGATCGGAAATTTGGAAGTTTCACACCGCCTTCCTTGTGAAGAAGCATTGCGGTTCAAGCACATTAGATGTCACTTTCTCAATGTGTCTTCACCTCTATCTCCGTCACGAAATTTCCCGGTAAACAACATCCAACATTCAAATTTTATGCACAACGTTAAAAAGGAAATGAAACTCTCTCTCTCTCTCGCCCTCGCTCTCTGAGTGTATGATTAATATGGTTTGGGAACTACCAATTAATAGCTTTTTGATTTTTTTTT
>QLOD02000016.1:16431815-16454126 GCA_003260245.2 Sideroxylon spinosum | reverse complement strand
AAATGACATATCTGCGAATCTATATCCAAAATAATGGTACCTAAAAACAAACTTTGGATTAGAAGACTAAATAATTCAATTCTGAGAATTTTTTTTCTAGTTCCTTCCTGATTTCACGACCCACGTACAAACAAACGAAAAATTTGAAATTATAAGACTAATTCTACTCTTTATGTTATAATGGTTTGTTTGGATGGCATAGATTTCTGATTTTGGGCTAGCAAAATGGCTTCCATCTCAGTGGACTCACCATTCAATCGTTCCCATTGAAGGGACTTTCGGGTACATAGCTCACACAAACTTGTCAATACTAAGGGGTGGGTGTTGTATTATTGTGAGATGATTTTAAGATATAAATATTTTGCGCATTTTGCAGGCATTTGGCACCGGAATATTTCATGCATGGCGTTGTTGATGAGAAGACTGATGTGTTTGCTTTCGGAGTCCTCCTACTGGAGATAATCTCTGGCAGGAGACCGGTTGATGGGTCTCACCAAAGCTTACATAGCTGGGTAAGGAATTGCTTCAAAAATGTTTTTTTAGTGAGAAATTGTGGTCTTGGTAAGAAATCCCCCCCTTGTGCTTTCTTCTAGGATTGGGATGCCTAAGGCTAGTGAAGTGGTTCGGAATTTGTTTTCTTAGTTATATTATGTTTCCTAGGGTAAGCCTCGCCATAATTATATACTAGTCGTAGGTGTAATATTCAAAAATAGTGTCCTGGGGGTATCACAATCTTATTATGTTTTCGGGACCCTTTCGTATTGGAATTGTATGCTCACTGTAGATTTGATGTTAAATAGGCCAAACCTTTGTTGAACCGAGGGGAGATTGAAGAGTTGGTGGATCCAAGGCTTGGAGTAGCATACGACAATGCACAGCTTAATAGTCTCGCCTTTGTTGCGTCTCTCTGCATCCGGGCATCTTCCACGTGGCGCCCTACCATGAGTGAGGTAGCTAATTGCTGTGTTTAATTTTCA
Source organism: Sideroxylon spinosum (assembly GCA_003260245.2). NCBI lineage: Eukaryota > Viridiplantae > Streptophyta > Magnoliopsida > Ericales > Sapotaceae > Sideroxylon > Sideroxylon spinosum. The sequence continues at coordinate 16,453,149 of QLOD02000016.1, read as the reverse complement.
ATAATTAAGGAGTAGTTTAATAACTAGGAAAATTAATTCCATTGTCACTGATTTAGCATTATAATACAGTAATACACTGTCTACCCTCTAGATTAAATTTTATATGAAAAATGATATTATATAATTAAAAACAAAAGCCGGACAAAAATTTTCTACCAGAAAAATGTGATAGTAAAAATTTCATAAATAACTTTTATGTTTATGAATTTTTAATTTTGAAATAATAGTTACGCACTCATCTTTATTATTTTGATTAATTTTTTAATCTTACTTTCTGTTTGTATACCGTTATTATTTAATATATTTATATGACCGTATCATAATATGTTCAACTTTTGTCCAAATTCCCTAATTTTCTCACCTGATCAAGTTTTTTTAATAAGGACCACAATATCATATTCAGGGATGTGCGGGTTAATAATTTGTAATTAGTGAGGATAAAAACATAATTTTTAGTTGAGTAAGGACAAGCAGTGAAAAAAATAATAACGATAAAAATATAGTATTTAAGTAAATAAGAATAAAAATAATAAAATATAAGTATAATTTTTCAGGTAAGGGAAGACAATTGTCTCCACTAATTGTCGCATTGGTCGGCACCTTAACATATTTCTATGCCGCGTGCATGCTTTTCTGCCAGTAAAGTATGTTCATAAAAAAGGAATATAACCCTCGTAGTTGACCTACCCAATGGACATTAAACTACGTACTCCTAGTTGCATTTACTATGATAAATCAATTGTTTATTGTCTTTAATACAATTAGTACAATTGTTTGTCATCTTCAACATATGTGGTGATTTGTTGGTAAAATCTAGGGTTTTAGGGACAATACCCTACAGTGGCTGAGGTGTAAAAAAGGAATGGCTTAAATACGATCTCTTCAAATGATTTAATAGTATTGAATGGCTTAAATACGATTTCCATTCTCTTGAAATGGTTTAATAGTACTCATTTAACTTGATTTCTTCTAATTGATTTGATGATCATTTAATAGTCCAAATGATTTAGTGGTGCAGAGTCTTCTAATAATTTAATGATATGCATCAATATTGTACATTTTTACACATCAATCCCTATAGTGTATTTATGCACTGCAGGTCTTCAAACCTAAAACTAAGGGTACATTTGGTTTGTTTTTGGTTTTTGGTTTTTTCTTTTTTAGCTTTTGTTTTGAACTTATTTTTTATTACGCGCTCTTGCAAATAAAGAAAATAACACATAATATATTTGATTACTGATGTTTTCAAAATTTATTTTAGAAAATAAAAAATGAGTTTACACATGAAATGAAATATGACAAAAAATCGTTTTGAGTGTTCTTAAGTCTAAAAAAGAAAAATCTCAAAATAAGAAAAATAGAGTATTTTTAATTTTATGATTTAAAAAATTTTGAAATATAAAACATATAAAGTAAAAAACAGAAACAAACCAAACGCGACCCAAATTTTGGCGTTTCCTTTGTTTGTGGGGATGGACAATTTGGCTTTTAATTAAAGAATTGATGTTCTATCTTACCTAACCTAAAATTTAATATTATCGACACAGATTTATGTGTATATAGATGTAATTGATTTATTACGTATAAAACTTTAATTGGTATAACATCGTAAAATATAAAATTTAAGATTTTAAAGTTTCATAAAACATAGGAATATTTATTAACCAGTTGATGTTTATCTTACCTAATCTAAATTTAACTTTTTGATAAATAAACGGCGTTCCTTGTGCACGTCGATCCCATGCGATTTGAAGATCAACTATAATAATAATAATAATAATAATAATAATAGTAGAAATTAGGCCAAACAATGATGAAATTGGCCTTTCATTTTGTTTTTATTCTAGTCCTATGTAACTGATTCTATCTGTTAATTCGTCCGGAACATTTGCCTTTCTATTTGCCGTGCCAAGTGCATCAGAGTAAGTCATAGATACCTACCAACTAAGATTACAAAAAAGTGGGTACGGAAGTAATAAAACCTATATTTTTTTGAGACATGCTAGGCTCCATTTGATAACACTTAGTGATAGTTTAAATTTTTTTCCTTTTTAGACATTTTTTTACTAAAATTTTATTCTTTATTCTTTATTCTTTTTTTTTTTTGCTTCCAATGGTTTTTAGGTACATTATTTATATTTACAAAAATAATAAAAAATTCAAAATAAGAGAACCAACGTATAGGTGAAAAAAATAACTTTTTTGTCATGTACATCGGTGTTCTTATTTGGAAGTTTTTTTTTTTTTTTTTTTAACGAATGTAAGTAATATGCGTAAAAGTAATTAAAAAATAAAAATACAATTTATCTAAGATTAAAAAAAATAACTTCTCTAATTGTTGCTAAACTCGAGGTTGATTTGGTGGGTACTATTGCGGAAAATTGGGAGGAGACTGATGCTGGTAACAATATGGTCGAGGATCGTTGGATCAAAATTTAACGGTTCAAAAACATTTATATTTGCTTTGACTTAAAAATATGTGAATATATTTGAACTGTTGAATTTTAATTCAACGACCTCGACTTTGGTACCCAAAGCTGACATCGCTCACACATCCAAATCCTCTATTACGAGCCCGTAGAAATGGTTATATGATTATTCAACGTCATTAAGGGATAGCAATGAATTGAGTTAGCTAGAACTTGATTAGTAACTAAAATGAGATCAAATCAAGTTTGATTTGTGGTTCGTTTAAATTCGAGCTCTAGCTTTAAGAGAGTTTGACTCGAAAGCTTATAAGCCAATTCGATAAAGTAATATACATATTCAATAATATTTTTATAATTTTTAATAATATTTTATTTATTTTATTTTAGACTAAAAGATATTATTTTGATTTAATTGAGTTATTCGTGAACTGAACTCGTTCTAAATTTTTGTTTATAGAACTAAGTTCGAACCTACATAAAAATTCAAATCAAACTCAGTGTAAATAACTCAACCCAAGCTCGACCCAATTAAAACTCTCAGCTTTTGTAGTACAGCTCTAATTTGTTTTGGTGCTGGCCTTGGTAATTTGTTTTTGAAGTAAGCAAAAACTAATGATAAAACTTCAAACATAAGTATTATCGTTATTATAGGAAACTAAAGCTGTCTTATTTTATAGTTTGCTAAACAATATGAAGACAGGTGTCAGCAATAATCGCTACTAATCAATCTTAATCGTATATTTATATAAATTTCATGTGAATGCCATTTAAATAAATAATTAAAGTTGAAGAGTTATCCGGAATACCCATCGTAACATAAAATGACGAGGGTGCCTTTGTTGGATGACACATACATGCAGTAAGATGATGAATGTGATGTTGGTTTGTTACCTGCCTCACGTTATGACTTGAGCTTAACATTAAATTATTGGTTTCCTTTATCTTATCTCCAATTTAGTTTTATTTTATTTTATTTTTTTAGGTACGAATTTTGTCTTCGTGTGCAGAAGTGAATCATTTTAAGAAGAATAAAAAAATAACTTTTTGTTGGTATTAAACTAAGAAGCATGAATATAAATAACGAGTATTTAAAAAAATAAGAATGTGATCAAAATTGAAATACAGAATATATATATAATTTTTATTAATTATACATACGAATTAATTTGATAATTCAATATACAAAACATAGCAAATTAAATATAAAATTTTATTATTTTATAAATTTCAACTACTCAATATAAAATTTTGTGTTTATCATATATATAAATAAAAAATGATAAAACAATAAAATATCTTATGTAATGTGCCCAATGCATGTCTTAAGGTAATTTAAGAAATTTGTTTGTCTAATATATGCCGAATATAGATATGCCACTTATTTTGAAATGTCTACTTCATTGTATTGAACAAAATAAGCACCTTGGTGTTCTCGATTTTCGCAGGTGTTAGAAGTATTGTTAGAAGGGGAAATGGATATAGAGAAGTGGAAAATGCCGGAGGAAGAAGAAGAGCAGGAAGAGTTTTGGGGCTTTGAGGATCTTGAATGTGAATGTGACCATTCCTTCCGAACCTCTCTGCATGACCCAACCTCATCGAGGAGTTGTAATTAATTATATGATCAATCAAATTAAACATATATTATAGTATACATATTTGCGAGAGAATAACCCTTTGGCTGCAAAATTAACATCCCAACTCACTAGCTCTCGAGTAGGTCAAGGGTTCCCGCAACCAGCTTCCATTATCAGTAGCTATGGTTGATATGTAAATATATGTACAGACGGATAGATATTATATGCAGTGGCGGACCCATCCTATACCGATGGTGGGCCACTGTCGACACTGAAGTTAAAAAAAAATATATATATTACTTTTTAACTGTAGCTATGCCCTTCATGTAGTAATTCATGTTTTTTGTATAAATATTAAAATATTTTAAAATTTTATGAGTGTATTTAATAATTAATTTATTTTATAATAAGGTCAAATTATATTAAATCGTGTCAATTTTAGTTTTCTATGTTTATATTATATCATATTTAAATTTTCTCTGAGTAACTCGTTATATAAGTTGTGTCCTGTATGAATTATGTTAAATATTATTATCTCTATCTATATTCCATTCTACTTTCAAATTTTTTTAATAGATTTTATTTCAAGTAAGTTTCAATTAATGTTATTTTATTTTAACATTACTTAAATTGATAATTAAATGAAGGAATAAAAATAATTATTTCTTTTGTATATAAAAAAAAAATGGCAACGTTTTAGAAGATAAAAGAACAAACGGAATTGTTGTAGCTTGTTTTTATTAATTTACAGGTTATTTTGTATAAGAAATATTTACTATTAGGATAATATTTTGTATGTTATTGTATTTTATACATTTGTTTAAAATTAAAAATTTTTATTTGTGATTTTGGTTTAAGTTGAACCAAATTTATAGATCCGTCACTGATTATATGTTAACGGAGATTATTGGGATTATTGTGGCAAACCTACTTCCTGGAAAGTATTTAATTATATGAGAAGTTTTGCCAATATTATGCAGTTCTGGCTCCCCATTAGATTCTTGTTGATCTTGGCCAGCTCACTATATGACTTTACAGCTTGCTACTAGTTGAGTGAATTCTGCCACAAATTGGGGGAAGATCGAATTTGTGCAGAAATTAAAGACGTTGCTCCGTTCAATCACAAAATGATTAGTATCTAATAATTTTAATGTTTTCGATAAAATCCATTCATGCAGTGGACTCATAAATTTAAATGAGAGGGTGAGACTAATTTTTCTATAACGTACGAGTCAATAAATTGATTTTTATCATAAATATTTACAAACTTAATAGTATTGTGGTAAATTTTTAATTAAAATTTAAGGTTTCTAGCCAACTATATAGCCCCCACTAGGGAATTTAAGTGAAAGAAGACTATAAAATTTCATAATTTGTGAATGAAGGTAAAATATATATTTTTTTATATATAATTTGAAATCGACCTAATACAATTTTTACTATTATAAGTAGTCAAAAAAAAAATAAAAATAAAATGGCATAAAAGAATTTTAAATTTTGGAGGATCATGTTCATTCCCAATGATCCCAATGTCTAGCTTAACTAGTGTGAGGGCGGCAATTATCATTCATGGATTTTGTTAGGATTTTCAATCACATATCTTATAGCACTTAGTATTTTATTTTGACTATTTATTTGAGATTTTGGACCAATTAATTATTTGAACTTGAAGTCGGGTTTGGTTGGGTTTATTTTATTATCTTTGGGCCGATTTTGGCCCAAATTTGTATTTGGTTGGATAACTGGGCCAGGGCCCGGCCTTATTTTCTTTTCTTCCTCTCCTTTTTTCTTTTTTTCTCCTTTTCTTATTTCTTTCGTTCTTTCCAAAACCCACCCCCGAGAGAGAGAGAGAGAGAGAGAGAGAGAGAGGACAATCGAGTATTCGATGCTGTGATTGTCGTGGTGGTAGCTGTTCTTGGTGAAATCGTCTTCGAACTTTTGGGAGCTCAACCCATTTTTCTCTATTTTTCTTCTTCTTTCTTCGGATTTGAGATAGGCAGACTTATATACATGCTTTTGTAACGCCAAGTATTTTATTTTAGGTATTTGTTTAAGATTTTCGGCCAATTAAATATTAGAAGCTAAGATTGGGTTTGGATAGTTGGGTTTATTTATTGTTTTTGGACCAAGCTCGACCCCAATTTATATTAGGTTGGGTTCTCAGTTCTTATGAGGACTGCATGAGAAAGGAAGAGAGAGAAGAGGGAGAAGGAAGAGAAAACGATGTTCAGAGAAGAAACCTAATGACTGGAGTAGTATTCAACGTCGTGATCATCATGGAGGTGACCATTTTTGGAGATTTGGCTCGAGTAGAGAGAAATAGGCTTTGGAAGCTTGGAAGCTAAACCTAATTTTCTCATTTTTTCTTATTCTTTCTTTGGATTTGAGTTAGGTGGAACTTATATACATGCTTATATGTGTTGTTAGCATAATTTTGATATATTATTTACATGAATTAGTTGAGCATTGGCAGATTTGTGGAGTTGTGTATATATGTTTATATGATTGTATATATATGCATATATGTTGAAATCTTATATTGTTTCGAGTTATTGTTGAAATAAATATTGGATAACACGTTATTGAGATGTTCACACATTAATATGTCGTAAATCGTTGATATTGTGGCTTAAATTGATGATTTGGGGTATTTTGACTCTGAGTTGGTCGAAAGTGAACCAGAAAAAAGTTTCCGGGCACTATGCTTTGGACACAGGTCCGGACAACTCGTGGTTGGCACATGAGTCTGAATGGGGGTTATGGAGGAATTGATGTTAATGGAGTTCACTAGTTCTTATATGCAGGAACTGGTGTTGTTGATACATTACTACTAGTGTTTACTTATAGGAACTAGTTGGTCTGCATATGGGTTTGGACATAGGTCTGAAGGTTTGGTTGGATTTTCCAAAATTGAAAATTTTGAGTTTTTAATACTTGGTTTATGCCTAAAACTATTGGTTATTAATTTATAAGGATTAAATGGACTTTCAATCAACATTAGGCCTAATAAGAATGCTCTTTTTATGCTGAGATGATATTTGTTTATATGATTGAGCATATTATGTACATGGGAATGGAGTTGCACCATCTAGTTTGGTACTGTGATTGATGATTGGCTGAGAGTGTTGTGCTTATTATTGATGTTTCAAGGCACGAGTCATGTATATAGACAAGATCCTTAATTTTTAGAAAAATGATAAAATAAGATTTTGAAAATACTAGATGATCTTTAGTCAATGTATTGACTAGGGCTTAGTCATTGAAGTTGGAAAGTTAATATTGAGGTAATAAATTATGAGATTTTATTCAGACTACAGCCCAAACCCTGCTTGAACTAAGTAGATGCCTGACTAAAGGTGTAACTTGATTCCTTAATAGAAAGGCTAGGGATTGTAACTCAATTTCCTTGAGTCTTACACATGTATGGTGTAATTTGGTTCCTCCATCGTAATATATAATGAGATACACATATTTTGTTGTCACGATCGGATCTACGCACCGGGGTTACGATATGTGTAGGTCGCGAGTCTTTATTGCGACGTGGTGAGTCGAAATCACCTAAATGATAAAAGTTATATTTAATTTTAAAAAGGACCATGATTACAGAGAATAGAAGTCACTACTAGACATTTTCAAAATGGGTGAATCAAGAAACCCGAGTTTTAATTATGATTTAAAATGTTTTGGTTTATGATTTTGAAATATGTGGTAAATGGCCCTTTTTGATGACTCTCGACTAGTCTGTGCAATCCAAGATAATGTGTTTTGGGGCTCGGCTGTGCATGTCAATCATGATATCTGGATACCTATGGATATGCAAAGTCTCTTTCTACTCTTTACAGTCGTAATTTCACAAGATAATTCTTTGGTTTATAATAATCATAACATGTAACTTATGAATGCAACTAATGTATAAATGTCAAATGGCTGGGCTTGACTCATGTGAGTGTAGTGAGATCTACCTATGCATGAGGGTATGTATGTGTACTAAAAATGAAATGTGTATTAAAGAATGGTCTATAAAGATCGAGGTGACCGAATTCTAGCTATGTGCTTGAGCTTCCTACGTACCCGTGATGGGATCAGGTCTACGTAACTTTACAAGGTAAACTTTAAGAAGCTGCTGAAAGATGTAGAACTTAGATGGTCTATAGAGACCATAGTGATTGGACTTAAGCTATTTGCTTGAGTTGTTTACGTACCCATGATGGGATCAGGTCTACGTAACTCTGAATGGAGATCAAATGTGTGAGTGCCTAAAGATGTAGACTTTAGGTAAATTATACGTCAGTGCCTAAAGATGTAGGACTTAACTCTAAGCAAGGTAAGGACATATGAGTGCCTAAGGATGTCGAACTTAAGGGAAACTATATGTAAGTGCCTAAAGTTGTAGGACATAAGGTAAACTATATGTAAGCGTCTAAAGATATAGGACTTAGGTGGTCTATTGAGATCGGGGTGACTAGACTCAAGCTATTTGCTTGAGCTGCCTACGTATCCGTGACGGGATTAAGTTTACGTAGCTCTTCCAAAAAGGGGCTCGAAATATAAGACTTAAATGATCTATTGAGACCGGGGTGACTTAACGCAAGCTATCTGCTTGACCTACCTATGTACCTGTGACAGGATCAGGTCTACGTAACTCTTGTAAGATAGGAATTAAATGGTCTATAAGGACTAAGGTGACCAGACTCAAGCTATCTGCTTAAGCTGCTTATGTACCCATGACGGGATTAAGTCTACGTAGCTCTTACAAAAGGTGCCTAAGGATATTGGACTTAAATAGTCTATAGAGAACGAGGTGATTGGACTCAAGCTATCTGCTTGAGCTACCTACGTATCCGTGACAGGATCAAGTCTACGTAGCTCTTGTAAAAGGTGCTTAAAGATATAGGGATTAAATGGTCTATAAAGATTGGGGTGATTGAACTCAAGCTATTTGCTTGAGCTGCCTACGTACCCATGACGGGATCAGGTTTACGTAGCTTTTGCAAAAGATGCCTAAAGATATAGGACTTAAATGGTCTATAAAGATCGGGTCGCCGACTCAAGCTATCTAATTGAGTTGCCTACGTACCTATTCTAGGATCTGGTCGACGTGGCTCTTGCCATAGAAGGTGAAATGAGTATAGGCTTCAGATGATGAGATAACAGGTGCTTGTCGCCTAACTATGGAAGATAAAAGTATAAACATCAGAAGTATAAACTCAACATAGGTGAATATGGTGTTGTCACCAAGAGTAAAAACTCCACATGGGTGGAGGTGGTATTGTCACTAGGAGTGAAGAATCCATACAAGTGACGATGAAATTGTTATCAGAAGCAAAGACTCCACATGGTTGAATATGGAATTGTCACCAAGAGTAAAAGACTCCACATTGGTGAAGGGAAAGCAGACACCAGGAGTATAAACCCTACATGGGTGAAGGGAGTACAAACATTAAGAGTATAAACTTCACATGGGTGAAAAGAAGAAAGTTACCAGGAGTAAAAACTCCATATAGGTGACAAGAGTACAAACACCAGGAGTATAAACAACATATGGGTGTAGGGAAAATAGTCACCAGGAGTATAAACTTTGCATGGGTGACAAAATTACAAACACCAAGAGTATAAGCTCCACATGAGTATAGGGAAGACAGGCACCAGACGTATAAACTTTACATGGATGAGAAGAGTACAAACACTAGGAATATAACCTCCACATGGGCGTAAGGAAAATAGACACTAGGAGTATAAGACTCCACATGGGTGTAAAGAATAGTTAGTGTTTGGGGCTAAACTACGGGATTGGTTTACTCTGATGAGGAACTCAACTTTCAAGGATGCGCTCAGTGTAAGTGAGTGAATATATATCATTTGGGAAGGGAACTTTGCTCAAATTGAGAGCTCAATTCCTGGTGATGATGATCTGGTTTATGTAAAGAGCCTAGAGGCCTAAGGTGATGTAAGTGATTATCTACCACCTGGGAAAGAAACTCATCCAAACTCAAGAGCCTAGTTCTTAGTGATGGTAGCCTAGTCTATGTGAAGAGTCTAAGGGCTTATAGTGATGTGAGAGATGCAGTTTCTATGATCAAGTATATCTGTGGGATGTCATGACTTAGAACTCATCGGCTTAGCCAATCTTAAGTCATTCCTAGTCTCAAGTAAATGCTCTGGATTGATAACCTTTTGATTTCTAAGCCTGTGTCAATCCCTAGAGTGTGTGTGCTTATATGCTTAAATGTGTTCTAGCATGTCAATGCATGTGTTGGTATGTCAAAACATAATGCATGGTATGTCAGAGTATGTGCTAGCATGGTAAATAATGTCCTAGGATGTTTTGCTATTATGTGAACTGATAAATGAGCATTGTAATAGCACATGGATGGCAATCTTTGGGAGAGAGCTTCCACGACTCCTTCATATTCTTTTGTCTTATCCCATAAGATAGCAATATGATATGTACGCATGGTATAAGATGACAATGAGAAAGTATGACATGATAAGGATGGCATGGCATGGAAAGATGATGTTTATAGCATAATAACATGGTATAACATGGCATGGTGAAGATGGACAGCATGATAGAATGATATTATGGCATGGCAAATATGATGTTCAACATGGTCATGCACAATGATAAGGCATGACATTCATATGCAAAATTGTCATGGGTAATTTTAGTCATTATCATACATTGGGCATAACCCGGTCTTGAATTATGATCCACATACCTTTCTTTGACAAAGAATTGTTTTTACATAATTAAAACTAATCTATTCTAATTATGTAAACAAATTTAAATTGAAAGAATAAAATTTCTAGAGAGAGAAAGTTATATTGAACTTTGAACTCTAGAGAAAGGAAAGTTTGAAACTCTTCCTGAACTTAAAAACTCCTTCAAATGGATGAATTCAAGGAGATGAGAGGGGATCGTTGAATGGGCTATAGAGGGCCGGCTCTTGGAGATGAGAGGGGTTGTTTCTCGGTGGGGAGAGGAAGAAGAGAGAGAGCTTGGAATTTTTCCAAAAATCCTTGGAAACACATCCTAGTGGCTAGCCTCACAAGAGAGGGAAAGAGACCCAAATAAGGGAGAAGAAAGGAGGAAAAGGGCTGGTTTGAGGGATGAATAAAATGGAAAGGGAGGCCACCTATTTATGGGGCTTTATGGTGCCAAAAAGTTTGTATATTAGGTTAATCAAACAAGTTTGTATAACCTAATAATCAAACAAGTTTGTAAAACTTAATGGAAAAACAATTTTTCATAATAAAGTATTCAAAAATATTTCCAAAGGTTGTTTTACAAACCTCTTTACTAAAAAAATATTGGCAAACAAATTCGAATAACCATAAATGTGAAAAAGTTTGTAAAATAAGTTTGCAAACCAAAATGGGAAAAAAAACATCTTGCCAAACACCTATTTCACAAGGTTTTTGGTGGCTAGACAAAAATGGCGGTTGATTTGGCTTGAGCCCCTGGCTTGGGCCATGTTTTGAAGGCTTCGGGTCATGTCTCGACAAGTTCGGGCCATTCTAAGACCTCTGGTGTAGTTTTCGGGAGCTTTTGGGGACCTCTTGGACAATATTTGGAGAGATTTAGACCAAACAGGCCAAAATTTGTTTGAATTTGGGATTCCTGAGGTTGAATTATAATCGTTTGAAAATTGCTGCTCTGAAACGGGCTGAAACGGAAAAGGGGTCTGTCAATCCTTTGACTTAACCCTAGGAAGCACCTCTAGGCTGATTCCTCCCCCTATTTCTGGGTATGAGGAATCCAAAAATGCCATCGGTGGGTCTTCGGGACATTTCTAAGAGTCTATAAAGTGCAAAATAAAATTTGAATCAGGGGTTTAGTAGGATCTTCTAAAGTTCGAGTTGGCCAGAACTATCTGTGCACTACCTTAGGGAATGAACACTTAACATTTGTGTACAGTTTGAGGGAATTCAAACTTCTTCTAGATGCTCAAATTATGTTTGGGCTGCCAGTGGCATCCTTTTCAATGGTAGGAGACAATTTGAGGCAATGGAGCCCAAATGACCTCTAGCGGAGGTTTTGGTTACTCTAATCTTTGTTCAATGTTATTTGGCATGCCTTAGAATGTTATGCATCTTCTTGAGGGTTTTTGGCTTGATTTGGGTATTCCAGTCGATGCTGTCATTCGAGTACTTTGGTGGAGACCATTTTAGATTTTTGGACCAAATTGACCTTTGACTCTAGACTTTAGCTCTCCTATTAATGTAGTAGTTGTTTGTGTACTGTCTTGGACATGCTTGTGCAATTTGGTGGCCTTCTATCTTGATCTGGGTCTTTTGATTGGCTATTCTCTAGCTTTAAGGGCTACGAATCGTATTTTGCCAATTGTTTACTTTTTATTGACTTCTGGCACTTTAACTCATCCTACGATTAAGAAAACTAAATCAGTAGAGCACTATTCAAGTAAAAGCATTAAATAATGTAAATATGAAAGAAGGGGACAAAAAATGGGGTGTTAACAACTGTCTCTCCTTTTCTGCCTTAGCTTGCCTAAGGTAGAAAACGAGAAGAAGACAACCGAATTTTGCCCCCTTGCATAATAAAAGGAAGAAACTATAGGAGAACGCAAAAAACCCTAAGATTACGGCTATAATGTATACAATTAATACAAAATTTTTATTTTTACCATTCTATTCTATGAGAACAGGATCATACCTCTGAGATCTAACAAACAAAGCTTTCATTGACTTGGATTCGACTACTCGATCTCAACCTTCAGCCTTCTGCTGTATGCCCGAAAATACATTCCTTCTCGCTCACAAGATGGTGGGATCTCTCGGCAGTCTCTTTAGGGTTTCTTGTTTTTTTCTTCTTCTTAGAAAAATGTTAATCCTATCTGCCACCAGAAAGGGTATTTTATAAGGCTACAACAGGGACCAATAGGCAAATAAGAGAAGGACTTCTTATGTAATTAAATCTCTTAATCCTACCTGGGTCAGGATTTAATTGCATAAATTATTATTCATTCCACTAAAGAATTATAATTATACTCCTAATCTTATTCAAAATTATATTTCGAGCCTTTAACATTAAATACTTATGATCTCCCCACGTTGAGATTATAAATATCCACCAATTAAATTTAATTACTGATAATCTAATTTAGTTGGATTTTTATTATCCTTGAGACCTTCCACTTAACTTATTTGATGTATCAGATTCAAAATCCACTTGCAAGATTTGATACAGTTAAAACTTATAAGCTTCCTCAATGGGATATCATCAATCTAAATTATCAGGACGTGGATTCCTTCAACTGTTAATATTCACCCCATAGATAATGTTATTACCCAACCCACTGAGTTTGTTGACTCACATAGAATCTCACTCTTTACATAATCAAAGCAGCAATCATCACATACACGTCTCTAAGAATAGAATTCGGATTAAGAGTATAAGTAATCACAATAATCATGAGGTTTAAATTATTTTATAAAGTTAGTATAAAATAATTAACTCAATTGGGTCCCGTTCAATACACACAAAGTGTACTAGCACAAAAAGTTAGAATTTAAACCATTCCCCGGAGTCAAGACAGACCTACTAAAATTATGTGCTACAGTTCTACTGATGGTGTGTCCAATTCCATATAGAACTGTAAACTATAAACTTGTATTCCAAAAGAACCGATGATCTAGTCTCTGTGTGTAAGCCGTACTCTACACACTCGATCAAATACTCTTTGTGAATACTAGACACATGCACAAAGATAGTAAATGACATTCTTTGCTCAAAAGTAATTCGCATTAAAATATAAAAACATAACGTAAAGCATATCTCTTAGTCTATATCTCTATCAGAAACAACCTTGTAGCTTGGTTGATGTCTCGCCCTTGAATGGCTATAGGGGTTGGCTTCTTCGTTTGATCCTGAAAAGAAATCTCAAAAATTATGTTAGTAATGGATTATTTAATTACGAAAGATTAATCCTCGCACATGGACCTAAACTAATCACTAATTTGGAAGAAATGAGTATAAACTCCAAGGTTGACTCTGAGTCATGTGATGGTAAGCACAAGACTTTAGAAGGGGAGTGCTAATTCCAATGTTGATACTAAATTTGGTCGTGCAAAAATAAAATTTTGAAAAAGGAGTACCAAACTCTGGGATGGACTCTGAATCTCATGGTAAACACAAGATTACAGAAGGGGAGTATTAAACTCCAGGGAATAAGGGACATAGACACCAGGATTACCAAACTCCGGGATTGACTCTGAAAAGGGAGCATAAACAGCACAAAGGTGATAAGGATATGGATCACCAGGAGCATAGACTCCACAAGGGTGAGAGAAATGAATCACTAGGAGTATAATCTCCACAAGGGTGATGGGGAGATAGATCACCAGGAGTATAAACCCCACAAGGGTGAGAGAGGTATGAATCACCAAGAGTAAAGACTCGACAAGGGTGAGAGAGGTATGAGTCCTCAGAAGTAAAGACTTTACAAGTGCGAGAGAGGTATGAATTACCAAGAGTACAAACTCCATAAGGTTGAGAGGAATGTGAATAACCAGGAGTAAAAGACTTCAAGGGTGAGAGAGGTATGAATCACCAGGAGTATAGACTCCACAAAGGTGATGAGGATCTGGATCACCAGGAGTATAGACTCCATAAGAGTGATAAGGATATGAATCACCAGGAGTATATACTCTACAAGGGTAAGAGAAATGAACCATCAAGAGTATAAACTCCACAAGGGTGATAGAGATATGGATCCCTATGAGTATAGACTCCACAAGGGTGAGAGAGATGAATCACTGGGAGTGAACACTCCACAAGGGTGATAGGGATATGGATCACTGGGAGTATAGAGTCCATAAAGGTGAGAGAGGTGTGAATCCATAGGAGTAAAGACTCCAAAAGGGTGAGAGAGGTATGAATCACCATGATTAAAGACTCCACAAGGGTGAGAGGATTATGAATCACCAGGAGTATGGACTCTACAAAGGTGAGAGATAATCACCAGGAGTATAAACTCCATAAGGGTGCTAATGATTTAGATCACCATGAGCATAAACTCCATATGGGTGAGAGAGGTGTGAATCACCTGGAGAAAGGACTCCACAACTGGGTGGGAGAGGTATGAATCACCATGAGTAAAAACCTTACAAGGGTGAGAGGATTAGGACTCATCAAAAGTAAAGACTCCATAAAAGTAAGAGAGGTATGACTTACCCAGAGTAAAGACTCTATAAGGGTGAGAGGATTATCACTCATTAGGAGTATAAGAATCACAAGGGTGATAGGAGTATAGACTTAGAAGCATATGACTTTAAGTCTTGGGGAGTAAGGACTTACGAGCATATGACTCCAGGTCTTTAGGGAGTAAGGACTTATGAGCTAATAGAAGCTCAAATTTTTAGTGTAGAGAGACTCATAAGAAAATAGAAGCTTAGGGTTTGAGTGAGTATAGGCTTATGAGCTAATAGAAGCTTAACGTTTGAGTGTGAAAAGACTTATGAGCTAACAAAAGCTCATAATTTAGGTGAGAAAAGAGTAGTGCTAGCAGAAACTTAGGTTTTAGGTTAGAAAAGACTTGCGAGCTAATAGAAGCTCAGGACTTAAGCCTAATGAGCAAAGGGTTCAAGAGTGAAATCTCTAATGAGCATAAGCTTTATGGTTAGAGACTCTAAAATCTAATGAGCAGAGGCTTAAGATTAAAATTTCTAAGGTTTAATGAGTAACGACTCAAAAATTATTAAAGATTCAAAGTTTAACAAGTGAAGCCTTAGGTGTGAAACAAGACTTAAAGGTAAGTGAAGACTTAAGGATGAGTTAATGACCGAAGGATAAGTAAAGACTTAGGGTTAAGCATTTGAACCTTATGCTAAATATATGAATTCAGACAATGGATTCTATTCCTAAGTTAGAGGATTCATACCTCTTGTTCTTACCTTTTGGTCAAGAGTTTCATTTTTGACCTATTGTTTATTATTTGCTCTTCATTTGTTGTTGAGTCCATACTTTGCAGTTGATTTTCTAAAGGATGTCTTAGTCCTTGGTTGTTGATGATCCTACGCTTTATAATGGATACTGTTGACAATAGTGCCAGTCTTATGGGTTTTATGTTGTGCAGTTTTATCGTGCTAATGTCAAAATCTTTGTTGGATGCCTATGAGATGTGCAATGTCATGTGCATGATCCTAAGGTATTTGATTTTGAAATTGTTCAAGCTTTGAAAACTTATTCTTAAATTTTGAAAACCGAGGAATATGCCCCGGTGTGGTTTTAGTTTTTTATTCATAGTCATATGCAATGATATGTGCAATGTCTTCCCAAAATTAGGTTATACATGAATGGATGATTTTGAATGAAATAATCCAGTATATACTGGTTAAAATATACTCTGATTGTTAGAGACAAAAATGAAGGATTAGGTTTTTTGTCATGTATCTGACTTACTAATGTTATAGAATAACTGCTTGTGCATTTTTTTAGAAAATGTTCCTTTTGTAAATGACCTTACTGTTGAAGTGTTCAATGTGGTATAAACGATGTTTGCAATTTTATTAAGAGTTCTAGTCACTTAATATGTTTTCTATTCCCTTAAGGGCATTCTTTGCTTCAAAAAGGATTTCAATTAATAGACCATCATCAGTTGATGAGGTTTTGATGAACTTTTGACAGAAAGAATTGCCTCTAACTTATAAAATCTTTCAGACTAAATGACCATTGTTAAACGAAGAGGTCTTTCTTTTTGTTTGTAATGTAGGCCTGGTATGAAGATTTAAAGAAAAGAAAAGGAATGTAAAAGCTCAAAATCATATTTCTACTCAGGTAAAATTTATCGAGGATCATCTATAAGGTCTTCTACTCAAACGTGCATCCTTTATTTTCAGAATTCGTCCTTTTATCACGAGTAGTCCTTCGAGCCCCTTTGATGGTTGTATTTGAATAAAGCTATCTTTATGGACAATAATGTAGGCTATGGGTTAAGGTTATAAAACCGAAGGATAGTAAGACTCATGTTTATCTGATTCTTCATTTGATGAGCTATATTCTCCTTTGATACTTAAGAGCTAGAGCTTGGTCATTGCTTGTTGAGGTCCTTGAGTCTTTGATGATGTTTGTACTTTATTTTACTCTTGCTTTGATTCTGATTTCTATTTGGTTTCGTCCTTTGGACTCTAAGAGTTCGTTTTTTCTTTTTTTTTTTCTTTTTTTTTTTTTGAGGTTCTTGAACCTTTGATGATGTTTTCGTACTTTGACCTTAACTTCCACTCAATTCCATCATTTGGACTCAAAGTTTTTTTTAATTGTTTTTTATTGATTGACTTTAGCTCTACACCCGATTCTATCCTTTGGACTTTGCGCTTCTTTCTTCTTTGGTATTAATCCTGGCTCCTCTTTTTGTATCTAACGTTGTTATGTTTTCTTCCAATAATCGAATGTGGGGGACGACCTATGGAGGTTTATTCATAAAAAAACATGAACTGTCTTAAAGGGCTTTGCAAAGGATATAGTTGTCTGATTTCGAGAGATAGTAGAATTGAATGCCTCTCTTCATTTTGATTTTGATTACTTTGCTGAAATATATCACCTCGGGTTATTCTGACGTCTCTTCTTAATGAGATGATGAGTTTGCTAAGGATGGATGACGACTTATGATGACGAGGGATGCCCCTTACGTCTGAGTCGTCTTACTTGCTTACCCCATAGTGGGAATGATCGTAGATAGGGTTTAATAAAAAGAATGTGTGAATGATGAATTTTTTTTTTAATCATATAGGCTCAAAGGGCTTGACAATGGATCATTTTGTAGGATAGCTGAAGTGAATGCCTCTAGTCATCTTGACTTTGGTCACTTAGTCTTCTCAGCTCCCAATATTGCTAAAGGCAAAAGTTTGACTCTTTTTTTTCTTCTTTCAAAAATTGAGTACCACTTGTTATTTTAAACTTGGTCTATTAATCTGCCAAGCTCTAGATTGCATTGACGACCACTTCTAGATATTAAAAAATAACCCCAGTGGTTTGATCACTTGAAGATGGAGACTGAACCAAATTAGGCTGCCTATGTATCTTAGTGGTCTGAGAATTAGGTCGGCCATAGTTCTGGTAAACATCGAAGTTGCCAGATTGAACACTTGAAGTGTAGTTCATTCTATTTGTGAAAATGTGTTAATGTTTAGCAGTGTTTCCAACAAACTAGCTTATCATAAAAATGTTTGATAAAAAATGATTGAATATTTTCAGAATTTTGAAAATTCTATAAAAAAAATGTGTGGTAAGTTCAAAGTTACACAAAAGTGCGGCGTTTATTTTTGAAGGACAAAATGCCGACTTTGCTTGGCTGAAAAAGATGAAATGTTAACTTAACATGACAAAATGTTAACTAAGTAATGTGGCATCACTTTGGCAAGGAGAATATTGTGACATTGTGTAAGTGGCGGGAGGGATTTTGGGTTACCCTCAAGTGTTGAATAAATTTGAAAGGGAATGTCCCTTACTGGATGCATTTTCAAAGCGGAAGTGCAAAATGCAAGTAGTGTGACTATCTTCAAAAAATATGAATTGAGAAATGTGTCTGTTGCCATATTGCTGTCTCTAGCATCATTGATTCCTCAAAGATGAATGAAATAAAAAGAAAATAACATGGACATTAGTATTGACTTTTCAAAATTTTAAATATGTACGAGAATATGAAAAAGAAAGAAAAAATGTCAGGCTCCTACAAGCCCTTTTCACTAATGCTTAAAGGCCTTGATTACTCTATTGGAGGTTGAAAGATTACGAAAGAGGGCGTAGCAGGTATGCTGGAGTTGGTTATTTGATAAGTGGGGTAGTGAAGGTTGGATGGAAGAACTGCCATTCTTGGAATGATAGTTGATAGGGTCCCAAAGAAGGATGGGATGGGTATGTTTGGCAAACCACTAGTAGTAGAGATGGTCATGGTTAAAGAAATGTTAGAAGTAGTACTAGAGGTTAAGCTAGTGTTGAAAATTAGGATTGATCGTAATTGACCTGTTCTCTCTAATGTAGATATGAGAGGTGCTTAAGTTCTGAAGGTAATAGTTATGACTGTTTCAGACAAGGATGCTACTCTTTTGGCTTTGGATCTGGTGTTGATAGAAGAGTATTAAAGATGATGAGTGAAGCGAATGGTAGCGATGGTATCGGTTATGAAAATGAAAGTTTTCAAAATGATTTTGAATAAAATTGTGTTTGATTTTATTTATGGTGTCAACCTCATTGTTGAGGGAAAAATATGATGAATAATGAATAAATGTAATAAATTTGTCTTTAAAATCTAGACAAATTACCTCTTCCCATTCAGATTATCATTTGAAATAAAATTACAATTGTAAAATTGAAATGAATGTTCACTTTATAATTCAATGAAACATCTTTACATCATAAAATTTTGAAATAATTCCATCTACTCATCAACTCTACAATCGTGAATGATGGTACAATGAAACTTCCTCAACATCTGAATGGGCATCATGGGCCAATCTTACTGATCAATAATCTTTATATTATCTAGCTCGAATTTCTCTGGGGTTTCAAAAATTCATTTATCAATGATTTTGATGAAAGTTTAGCAAAGTTCTAGGATGAAAATACAGAAAAATTCTTTCAAAAAATTTCTACCTTAAATTAAGAAGAGTTTCGGGAAAAAATTATTACAAAATCTTTACCTTAAAATTGGTAGAGTTTTGGGTAAAAAATGTTGGGAAAATCTCTACCTTAAATCCTGTAGAGTTTCGGGTAAAATGTTTGGAAAATCTTTACCTTAATTCCATTAGAGTTTCGCGTAAAAATGTCGGGAAAATCTCTACTTTGAATCCGGCAGAGTTTTGAAACAAATTTTAGGAAAATCTTTACCTTAAATCTTGGCAGAGTTTATGGTAAAAATGTTTGGAAAATCTTTACCTTAAATTCGGCTGAGTTTTGGGTGAGAATGTTGGAAAAATCTTTACCTTAAATCCGGCAAAGTTTCAAGTAAACATGTTTGGAAAATCTCTACCTTAAATCTGGTAGAGTTTCGGGTAAAAACTAATGTTTACAGGAATCTTGAGCTAAGACACATAAGGTCTTTCAAGTAAAGACTTGAGTTTTAAAATGATAAATTTCTTCTATACAGTATGAAATGGTCTTTTTAGGGATTTGATCCCTTTAGACAAAAAGGTATGCTTTAAAATCCTATGAGGACAACAATGAGTTAACTTTTCTACGGTGAAAAGAATGAGATAATGTAGACACAATGAACAAACCGGTTGGCACCGTCTTTTTTAGTGTTCGTATGAAAATTAGGTTTTGTGAGACTTTAGCCTACGGCTTGAGTACATGTGACATGAGATTCATGGCTTAACTTAATGCATCCTAAAAAGGTCAACGGCTGCTAGATCTTCAAAACCACCAGTTCTTCAAAGAAAACCTTCTCAGGTTAGTGATCCAGCCAGGAAAAGGTTTGATACTCTTGTCAGGCGGACTGCATGCGCAACCACATCCTGGATAGACCTATTGACTTCCCTCAGCTAACTACAAGGGAATAATCGATTGTGAAAAATATGCTTAGTGATGTGTACAGTGTGTGATTTAGGAGAGACAGGTCTATGACAGATAGGGAAAGCAAAAAAAGGTTTTCCATGTTAATTTATGCACCTTGCAAAACAAATTATGATATATACATACACGTAGTTTATTTGCAGTTGAATGGGTTAGTACAATATAATGAAAGAACAAAATGTATACATTCTAGTGAAAAATTCCTAGTGGAAAAATGAGCTGCATGCTTTGATCAAATAAATCAGAGATTATAAAGTGAGATAGTGACTGTGAAGAGGGAAAAATGGTTGAACCATCAAAGCAAGAGCTGTGTCCCCAGTGGAATCGCCAGCTATCGTGACCAAATCCATGCGCTAGAGTTACGATGTATGCATGTTGTGAGTCGTTGTTGCGACATGGTGAGTTGAAATCACCAAAATGATAAAAGTTATGTTTATTTTGAAAAGGGCCTTGGTTACAGAGAATAGGAGTTGTCACCCAACACTTTCAAAATGGCTGTGGTGATAAACCCGAGTTTCGATTATGATTTAAAATGTTTTGGTTTATGATTTTGAAATATGTGGTAAATGGCACTTTTCGCTAACTCTCGACTAGTTTGTGCAATAAGAGATAATGGGTCCGGGGGTTCGGCTGCACACGGGAACTAGGACGCCTGGATACCTAGGGATATCTAGAATCCCTTTCCACTCTTTACAGTCGTAATTTCACAAGATAATTATCTGGTTTATAATAATAACAACATGTAACTCATGCATGCAACTATTGTATAAAATGCCAAATTGTCGAGCTTGACTCATGTGAGT
>QLOD02000016.1:16340869-16355619 GCA_003260245.2 Sideroxylon spinosum | reverse complement strand
GAGAGAGAGAGAGAGAGAGAGAATGCTTCGAGGAATCAACGCAGAGCTGACTTGAACCTTTTTCTTCGCCTGCTGAGGAAGGCAAAAAAAAAAAATAAAACGAAAAACGAAAAACGGAAAGAAAAAAGGAGTAGTAGTGGTATATTTATTCTTCGGCTAGCCGTTCTGTTCCCACGACTGAGAAGTGAAAACGTCGGTGTTGTAGGAATCTAACGTGGTGAAACGACGGCGTTTGGACAAAGACTGCAACTCACGCAAGGTCTGACTACTCCTACACTGTTGTAATTGAGAGTTCAAAACTCATAAATAATCAACCTCCTCGTTAAAAGGAATTTAAGACACTTTCTACCATTTTTGGTCAGGATTCGATGTTCCTATTACCGGTGAAAAAAAAAAAAAAATCCAACAACTCTAAAAATTAAACCAATTTAGGGGTTACAATGGACATCATGATTGAATTGTATTTAATTTAATAATTCTTATTAATTAAACGAAAGTTAACAAAATGTGATCGTAACACAATCATAATACGTTAAAGATAATTCAATCATAACTACTCTAGCAATGGATTTTTTTTCACTGTAACCTATTGGAATCCCTAATTTAGCACTGTTTGAAGTTCTATAAATCATAATAGAACGTGATTTGATAATTTTTTTGTATTTAAAAGGAAACTAACGAATCATAAAAAAAATATATGCAAAAAAATAATAGAAAATTTGTTCAAAGGGTTTATTCGAACCGATTCTGGTAGAAAATTTGTATAAATTTTTTTTGAAATTTATTGAGATTTATAGAAATTTGTAAAGATTTTTGTAATTCAAGATTTGTAAATATTTTTAGAGTTTTTCAAAGCTCCAAATGCCCTCTTAATTATTTTAATTTGAGCTTGTATCAAAATTGATTCGATTTTGGATTAAAAAATTAACAATCAAATTTTTTATTCGATTCTCGAGTTAATGTACAAAATAAATGAATCAAAACCGAACCGAAAATAATTCGAGTAAACCAACCAAAACAAACCCAAGAAAATGTGATATGTAAAATATAATTTTTATATATGATATATAACATGATAAATCTAAATTATTGTGCTTAACCTTAAAACTTATTTGAAATTTTAACACTGATTATTTATTTAGATGTTTAAGAACCTAAAATAAATAAACTAGTCCAATTTGAAATTAAATCGATTAGACTCAATATTTTCAATCCAATTTTGTTTTAAATTTAAATTGGTTTAATTTTGAGTTAAATATGAATTCGAATTAAATCGATTCATACACGTCCTTAATTTTTACTATGCATTAGTTGGTGAAATAAACATTTTTTTTTATAAATTATATATATATTTTTTACATATGTTGTGAGGTTGGTTTATATGACAAAATTCGAATGAGATATTTTTTAGTATTTAGTTTCGAAAGAGATTATTTTAAGTTAATATTTGTTTTTTTATTCAAGACATCTGTATTAATTTTTCTTAACAGATTTCTTTGTAACATAATAAAAGATAATATCTTTATATTTTACACGTTCTTTATTCAGTAATACTCTATATTAAATTCTTCAAACTTTTTTTTATAATATTTAAATAGAAATTTATCTAATCTTTCTTTATTTTCTTATTCATTTTTCATCTTTCACCGATGAACATTTTTATGATAACTATATTTTGAACAGTTATATTTAAAAAAAAAAACCTCATATTTTCACAAAAATTATTTTCAAAGGTAATATCGTCTAAAAATAACTTTAA
Source organism: Sideroxylon spinosum (assembly GCA_003260245.2). NCBI lineage: Eukaryota > Viridiplantae > Streptophyta > Magnoliopsida > Ericales > Sapotaceae > Sideroxylon > Sideroxylon spinosum. The sequence goes on along the minus strand of QLOD02000016.1, from coordinate 16,353,860 downwards.
TTAATAAGTATTGGTTGATTTAACGAATCAAACACCCCTAATTAAAGAGGCCGAGTTTAATGATTTGGGCTTTTTCAGCAAAGCCGAGTTGTAAACCCACTTGGAGAAATGGATGGTCCATTTAGTTGGGGTCCGATTTGATTGAAACGCGAAAGGCAAATCCCAGTTTTTGGGTAATTTAGGGTTCATGATGTTCCGAATTACCTCTGACAGGGCAGTGCTGTTGCTGGTTCGCCATTGCAGGTATGCAACATATATATATACGTATATGTTGTATGTATGTATGCATTTATTTATTTATACATTTGTACGTACATGTATATCACGATAAGTTCTTCCAAGTTTTCACGTGGTGCTCTTTCGAAATTGACTTTGATATTTAGCTCCTTACCTGAAAATTCGCTGGTGTTGAATATTAGGGTTTTAAAAATTGAGTGGAATATGAAGAAGTTCGTGTTTTTCAGCGGATTGGAGTGGGTATATTTTCATCTATGGTAGCTGCAGGGTTGAACTACACTTTTGAAATTGGGAATTTGAAGTATTAAACTGAAACTCTTCTAAATGGAAGAATCATCGGCTCTTGGGAAACGGAAAGTACCGGAAAATGAATTGGAGGTTTCGGAAGCTGCCAAGCAGGAATCTGTATCCAAACGCCGGACTTTGGCACGGACATGCGTGCACGAGGTGGCTGTTCCGAGTGGGTACACATCCACTAAAGATGAGTCCATTCATGGCACACTATCAAATCCTGTTTATAATGGCGATATGGCGAAAACCTACCAATTTAGTCTTGACCCATTTCAGTCAGTATCAGTGGCATGTTTAGAACGAAACGAGTCGGTTTTGGTTTCTGCACACACTTCTGCAGGGAAAACTGCTGTTGCTGAGTATGCAATAGCCATGGCTTTTAGAGATAAACAAAGGGTTATATATACTTCGCCGTTGAAAGCTTTAAGCAACCAGAAGTACAGAGAGCTAAGCCAGGAATTCTCGGACGTTGGGTTGATGACGGGTGATGTTACACTCTCACCAAATGCCAGTTGTTTAGTCATGACAACCGAGATTCTCAGGGCCATGCTTTATAGGGGTTCTGAGTTGTTAAAAGAAGTTGCTTGGGTTATATTTGATGAAATACATTACATGAAGGATCGGGAAAGGGGTGTTGTTTGGGAAGAGAGTATTATATTCTTGCCACCAGCTATTAAGATGGTTTTCCTTTCAGCAACAATGTCGAATGCTACCGAGTTTGCAGAATGGATATGTAATATTCATAAACAGCCATGTCATGTGGTGTACACTGATTTTCGACCAACGCCTCTGCAGCATTATGTGTTCCCAATGGGGGGTTCGGGATTGTATCTTGTTGTGGATGAGAATGAGCAGTTTAGAGAGGACAACTTTATGAAACTGCAGGATACTTTCACGAAGCAGAAACATAGTGATGGTAACAAGAGTGGAAATGCCAAAGCGAGTGGCAGAATTGCGAGAGGTGGGAATGCTTCGGGTGGTTCTGACATATACAAAATTGTCAAGGTGTGAAAATTATGTACATTCTATGCTCCATTGTTATCCATGAAATTCAAGCTGTTAGTATTTTCTCGAATTACACTGCTAGGAAATATTCCTTACTTTCCTCTTGTGGCTATTCCCCATGATTGTTTGCTTTGGTTATTACTCTCACTTTCTGTCTTCCTCTGAGTTGTTTTCCTTTGTTTAGTTATCATATATCATTTATTATCTCGTAGTGCTTATGCCAAACTCCATATCTCAGATGATTATGGAAAGGAAATTTCAACCAGTCATAATTTTCAGCTTTAGTAGAAGAGAGTGCGAACAACATGCAATGTCCATGTCAAAACTTGATTTCAATACCGAAGAGGAAAAGGATGTTGTGGAACAAGTTTTCAAAAATGCAATGCTATGCTTGAATGAGGAGGACAGAAACTTACCTGCTATCGAGCTGATGTTGCCACTACTTAAAAGAGGCATTGCTGTTCACCATTCTGGACTTCTCCCTATTATCAAGGAGTTGGTAGAACTTCTCTTCCAGGAAGGCCTTGTGAAAGCTCTTTTTGCTACAGAGACAGTAAGATTATTTGACTGCAGTTACTCTTAAAACATCAAAATTTGTTACTTCTCTCATTCATATCTTATTAATTATTAGGCTACTATAACAATGTACCATGGTTTTGCTGTTTGACAGTTTGCTATGGGTTTAAACATGCCTGCAAAAACTGTTGTTTTTACTAGCGTTAAGAAATGGGATGGAGACAGTCATCGTTGCATTGGATCTGGTGAGTACATCCAGGTGAGTGAATGTCATATTTTTTCGTGAAACTTCTTCTGCATTGGAATTTTCTTTCATTTTTTTATTGGAAATGTTGTCATCTTATTCATGTAATAGATGAGTGGAAGAGCTGGGCGTCGTGGCAAAGATGAGCGTGGTATCTGTATTATAATGATTGATGAACAGGTAGCGTAAGGCTTGTAATTTCTGTGAATTCCATCAATAGTTACTAATTACCATCGTCAACTTTAATTTCCAACTTCATAGCTTTTATACGAACTGTTACCAGCTTCTTTGTTTACAGTTTCATACTTTCATGTAAAAATCAATAAAAGTTGTCTGCTGAATTACTGAATTTATAAGCTGCTCTACCTAGTTTTTGGAAACATACAAGCCAATAAGGATAGGTAAATCTTTTTCAAAATTCAAAAGTGGAAAAATGTTGATGCTAGGGGCTTTAAAAACCCACGAATATATATATTGGTAGGTAAGCAAGTATTTTATTACCAAAAAAAATTTATGTAGTACAGTAAGTTGGTCACTCGTCCCACGATGGAAACATGGCTTAAGAAGGGCCACACTCACTAACCTAATCCATTTATGTAACATATGTCCACTTACAACCCAAGTGGCTAGGGTAGGATTCTAGGAAGCAAGCTCCGAAAAGGGGTAACACACCTATAAAAGGAAACATACTACCCTAACCTAAGTTAGGGAATGCTACCTAGTCTACTAACAAATTTTCCACTTAAAACCCAAGTGGATAGATTAGAAAAACACTAAGAAAATCTTAGTGTTTGGGGCAATGCCCCTAGGATATATATATATATATATATATATTAGTTGCTATTGGAAACCTTTAATCTAACTGGGAGCTTTGTCAGAGGTGGGGGATATCTATAAATGCCTTGATGAAAGGAAGGAACATGAATAAATGACTAAAATGAATGAATGATATCTGGATATGTATTTAGAGGTACAATATTTAGCTCATGCCGTGCACAAATAATTGTAGCTTCATTTAGAAGTCAATTCTGTCATTATCTTTCTAGGTTGAAACTTTGAAGGTGCTTGCAATGGCTGCTATAGGGGACCTTTTAATTTCTTATTCGCTTTTGTGTTTCTTTGAATTGGGAAATGCCCCTGTTGTGCTCTGTACTTGTATGTACCTATGTCTTGCCTTAATAGAGCAATTACTTACCAAAATAGATGTTGGATTTTTTAAAAATATTTTTGTGTTTCATTTTTAGATGGAGATGAATACCTTGAAGGATATGGTTTTGGGTAAACCAGCTCCATTGGTCAGTACTTTTAGGCTGAGCTATTATTCAATTTTGAATTTAATGAGTCGTGCTGAGGGCCAATTTACTGCTGAGCATGTTATCAGGAATTCATTCCATCAATTTCAGTATGAGAAGGTTTCCCGTGAACTCAATTTTTTTTCCTTCTTTACTATTATATTTACGGCCAGCGCTTTCTATTCCATGTCTAAGTTATCTCTGGCTTTCTTCAGGCTTTACCTGACATAGGGAATAAGGTTTCAAAGCTTGAAGAGGAAGCTGCCTTGCTTGATGCCTCAGGAGAGGTAAACTTTGCTACTTATTTGCTGAATGTATTCTTCTGTGTGTATTCCAATCTGCAATGTTTCTTGTTTGCAAATGTAGGCTGAGGTTGCTGAGTATCATAAGCTAAAGCTTGATATAGGCCACCTTGAGAAGAAGATGATGGCAGAGATAATAAGGCCAGAAAGGGTTCTCTATTTTCTTCTCCCAGGCAGGCTGGTATGTGGTCAGAATGGTCCTTTTAGTAAACATTAATTTGCAATAAAACTAACTAGATCCTGCTTTGCCTAATTACATCTACTATCATGTTCTGTTCTCTATGTCTTTTTTTTTTTTTTGATGTATTAAAAACTCTCGCAGTTGTTTTTGATGTGGACCTCTTAGTATGTGAGCATAGTTGAGGTTTGTTGTATGCACTAATACCTTTTTTAAGTTTTTTGCTCTTTAAATCAGTGTATTGATTATGGATTTAATTTGGCAAACAAGATGCCCGTCACGATATATCGGTTGGATGTTTACCTGGTCATGCACATATGCGAGTTTGTTTATGTTTCTGCCTCAGCTAAATATTAAATCTTCTTCTTTTTTTTTTTTTTTATGTTTCTTCCTCAGCTAAGTTTTAAATATCTTTTCTGCCCTCTTTTTTTTTTGGGGGGGGGGGTTCTTAGTTTTTAGGTGGGCTCTATTGTTTATGCTGCTGCTTCTAGTTCAAATCTTGCTGAGAATAACTTAATTATATTGCAGGTTAAGGTACGAGAAGGTGGAACAGATTGGGGTTGGGGAGTTGTAGTTAATGTGGTCAAAAAGCCACCAGCAGCACTTGGCACTCTGCCTGCTGCGCTGTCTTCTTTGCGTGGTACTAGCTATATTGTGGATACTTTACTTCATTGCTCTCTTGGTTCAAGTGAAAATGGTTCTCGACCAAAACCTTGTCCACCCCGTCCTGGAGAAAAAGGTGAAATGCACGTGGTGAGTTAACACTTTTGCGGAAAGATTTTTAGTAATGTTCAGTTCATTGTGCTTTTTGTGAGATAGTTTAATTTGGAAGTTCAGATAAATTCCAGGATATTTTTTGTGGATTAAATGACATATTGATTCCATTCTTTAGGTCCCTGTACAGTTGCCCCTAATTTCTGCTCTTAGCAAACTCCGAATATCTGTTCCTTCTGATCTGCGGCCAGTGGAAGCCAGGCAAAGTATACTTCTTGCTGTACAGGAGCTTGAAAAACGTTTTCCTCAAGGCCTTCCAAAGCTTAATCCTGTGAAGGTATCTGTAAATTATTTTCAGATGCAAGGCTGCAGTTTTTTTATGACTAGCTGGTACTGATTGTATTTGCATATCTTCGATGGGCTGATTGTATTTGCATCTCTTCGATGCTTATTTTGTTTTCTTTTTCTTTTAATAAAATTTACTTATCTTTTTAAAAAACGCTGCAGTTTTTTTATATCATAGAATGCATGTGACACAGCCTAGCAGTAAATTAATGCAACTTGAGCACATCATAGATAATTGGATAATTGTAGGGAGAACAAGGGATTTCATAATAAATTATGTTCAGTATTACCATATTTATTTATTAGCCTTGAGGTTTAGTAGTGTTTTGCCAGAAAATTTCGTGAGGGTTTGTCTGTATTATAGATCGCTGAGATGCACCGCACATACGTTCTGATTATAGCTACAACCAGTTTGTCCTGTTTGATTATTTTGTTATCATTTTGAGCCCTTCCTATTTTCCCCTCAAAGCCAAACACATATTATACTACCATTACTGCAATTCTGTCCATGTATTATTTTCTTGGTTGCCTTATTCTTTTTTTTGCCCTGTAATAAATATATATTTTCCCACTTATCTAAACAACTATATATTTCTCTAGCAGTACAATAAATTTTCGTAATGATACTCTAGAATGCTTGATAATATGTTACGTTGAGAGATAATATGGCAGTCTGATAGAATATAGTTTATGAAATAATGTTTTTATTTATGTTATGATCTATTTGTGGCAGGACATGGGTATTGAAGAGACAGAATTTGTTGAATTGGTCAGTCAAATTGAAGAGCTCGAGAAAAAATTGTTTGCGCATCCACTTCACAAGGTTTAAACAAAATTATCTATTAGATGTGTGTTGGATATCAGTTCTGGTGAATTACTAAATGCATTGAGGAATTAACATCAGTTCTAGAAAGTCTTCCAATCAGCCGTTTTCCTGGCTGGTCTGATACACCAAGAAGGTGAAACCAGCAGCCTGCTTTGCTGCAAGTTAAAAGGAATTCCAGTTATCATATTCTCAGAGAAACACTAAAGATGGAAAAATTATTGAAGTGGGAAGGAAGATAACTCAGATTATATGGTTTAACAGCCCAAGGATGCCTTTTTAATTGATTTTCTGAATGAGAAAATATAAGATGCAGCAGCAACAGTTTAAGTCCTATACATAGTAAACCATCAACTTTAGCGTTACTAGAGTGAAAGGGTAGGCAAAATTAATGCTATTTAAACATCATTAGCGCACAACTTTTGGAATTAAAATCAGTCGACTGGCATATGAATATTTATAAAAGAGTAAAAGTCTGATAGCTAATAAAGAAGCATATAGAGTAAAAGGTTGCTGGAACAAATCAGTTAGTTTCATTGCCTAATCTTCCTTTGCTCCTTGGTTCCTTATTTATCATGCTTTCCTTCCTATACTTTACTCATTACTTTTGATATTTTCAGTCTCAAGATGAACTTCAGATAAGATGTTTCCAGAGGAAAGCGGAAGTGAATCATGAAATTCAGCAGCTAAAAGCCAAAATGCGTGATTCCCAGGTATGTATTCCATTGTTGGCATGCGTTTGAGAAATTGAAATGAAGATGCTTATACTGGATGAATAGTCTGCATTACACCTTATGTGTTATATGCATGTTTTAGATAGCCTATTGAGCCTGGATTTTAGATCTACCAACAACAGAAAGATTGCTTCAAAGTCTATTTCAACTGAATGTGCATGCATCTGACACAAACACCGGCGTAGAAGCTACAACTAATTTTTGGACATTAGGGACACTATAATGAGCAAAAAACTGGTTGGCCTTGTAAATCCACTCCGAGGGATTATCTCCCATAAAATTAGGGAAGATAAGCTTAGGAGATCTGACCTGCATACCTGAGAATGGCCAAGTATGAGCTTCCTTGGCTCTTACTTCTGCATTCCAATTATGATCCAACTTCCTTGAAGATCCATCTAACTGATCTTGTAGGGACTGCCTTGAATTGAATCTGAATTGATTTGCACTTTTTGAGACATGAGATTGAATCTAGAGTCCCATTTCTTGCTTTGATCCTCCATCAACTGGATGATCTGGTTCAATTGTAATTGCAACTGCTTCCGAGCCTCAGCAATGTAAGTAACAGATCTGGTTTCCATCTGCCATGTTTGTTTCCTCCAGCTCTGGTTCTGATACTAACTGTAATGGTCTCCAGGAGTGTTTCTTACTTATACCTATCTTTGAAGAAGTGTTTGGTAAGAGAGAAAATAATTGAAAAGGAAATGGAAAATGTTAAACCAATTCGAGGTGGTTGCCTCCTATAAAACGAGAATAATTCTCTTGAAACTTCTCAGTATAACTGTTCTGATTACAACAGTTATATATATATTTACTTCTACTACTAAGTATAACAAATCTCTAACAGAAGATTCCTTTTTAGAAGTTGAGCTGGGCCCTATGATCTTGGCTGGATTTATTTACTTGAATTGGGCCTTTTTCTCCCCGGCTACTCTTATAGTTGCTTCAGGTATTCTTACTGTGGATTGTGCCTACTCACTTCCCAATTGACCCCTTTATTTTAATCTAATTGAGCCCATATTAATGGGCAACCGAACCAGCTGATTACTTGCTTCCTTTTAGCTGATTCACGATCCTTCTAGAAGTGCCAGTTGTGTCCTGGCATATGTTTGTATATACTTCTCCACCTTCAACATCCACCTGCTTGCCGCACCTAATTGGGACGAATCATGTCCATCCATTGGAATCCATTGGACGGCTGTAGTGGAGAAGGTTAAGGGGGAAATCAGAGCCTTCCATGTGTAAGGCAATAGAGCTGATCTGAGGGCCCGTGTTGCTTCCATCCGAATCATTCAGTTCAAGGTACTTTGGATGGCCCAGATTGTTTGGTGACGTTTGAATTTTACTATCCAGCCTTGTGCCCTCATTCAACCCTTCACTCTCTTGTCTATGGTTGTTTGACTGCTTTATATTCTCAACGTTCTTCTCCATACCATGTTGCTTTTCTGCTTTGATGTTTTCTTTGACAAGGGTTTGTTTTCCCCCCATCTGGTGTAACCCGATTCCTTCCTTATTCCCTTTCCCCATCTTGTTCTGTATAACCCTAGTCACATAACATTCTAATTCTAGGAATACATATCTACAACCTTCCTAAAATAGTTAAACTACTAAATACGTTTTCCAATGCCGTCCGTGAAAAGTCTCCTTAGTCCAACAAAAAATTGGGTCGATATAAGGTTCAAAATTATGTAACTTGCATGAGTAGCTGATATTCTTTTTAAACTCTTCAACAAGATTTTTATCATGAAATGCATGGATGTAGATCTCTGTTATTTACATTTTTACCTCTTGGTACAAGTCCAAAGCAAGTTTCCCTGTTTGTTTTCTATCTTGGTGCTCCTTGTTAGTTAAGATATATTAACTTAAGATATATCCATATTGGAATAACTTAAAGTTCATGTGCTGTTTGGATTTCGCATATTCAAGAAACTGGAAAAAAAAAAAAATAAATAAATAAATAAAGAAGAATAAGAAATTATGTTACCAATTTTTTTCTTCAGTTGCTGTAGATAACCTGTTGTTTGGTGGAGTATTGTCTGCATTATGTTGTCACTTGCTTGTTTAGTGCTTTAATCACTTTTTTTGTTAATTTTGCAGCTTCAAAAATTTCGAGATGAACTTAAGAATCGCTCACGGGTTCTGAAAAAGCTTGGGCATATAGATGCCGATGGTGTTGTCCAGTTAAAGGGACGGGCAGCCTGCTTGATAGATACAGGAGATGAACTACTTGTCACAGAGTTGATGTTCAATGGTGAATTAATTTTAGCATTTCCTTAAGATGTTGAAGATTTTAATGCTAATTAAGGCGGACCGCCCACTCTGACTGGGACAGCCCTAATATTTAAAGAGTATGCTGTGCCCATTGCACTGATGCAACTTGAACAAATTTTAAAATAACTTTACATGCTAATAAAATCCATAATTTAATATTCTATGTAATCAACGCATTATATTTATAAAATTTGGACACACTACATGTTTGATGCTATAAATTTTGTGTTATATTGAATTATTGATGCTTGGTAAATTCTCTAAATAATATTTTTGGCAATGGATTGGCCTTAAAAGGGCACGTCCTTGGCAAGCTGGGACTTTTGAGCTCCCTCCTGTTGTTTTTTGGAGCCTCAAAGTCTGACTTTGAGGACTTATTATAAAATAAAGAAAAAAATGGTGATAATCCAGTGGGTACAGATTCTGAAAGATTTTGTAACTAGGTACCTTCAATGATCTTGATCATCATCAAATTGCGGCTCTCGCTAGTTGCTTCATTCCAGGGGACAGATCAAGTGAGCAAATACAGTTACGTGCAGAACTTGCCAAGCCTCTGCAACAGCTGCAAGACAGTGCAAGAAGAATAGCAGAGGTGTGTTATTTTCTAGCTCATTTTCATATGTGAAGATAAATCATGAAAAAATATTAAAAGGTCCCCATGTTTTGCAGATACAACACGAATGCAAACTGGAAATAAATGTGGACGAGTACGTGGAGGCTGCAGTTAGACCGTTTCTGATGGATGTCATTTATTGTTGGTCAAAGGTCAATTTGGTTTTTCACTATCAACTCTTGAGTTCTTACAAGTTATTCTATTCTGAGTAACATTAACATTAGTGGTATTTACTTCTGCAAATATATCTCCTGGAAGTTTATGACTTAATTGCAGCTAATCAGTGGTGGAACCAAGATTCTTATTTACTAGGATTAACAACTGGCAAATAACATCAACCCTTTGTTTGATATAAATCCAAATAAATCAATTTCAATTTCGTCAACCTAAAACGCTTAATTGTAATAATGATAACAATTTATGGAAACTAGGTTCTAGACAATGAGGTATTGACTGAATAGGATAAATATTAGTCCCACCAAAGATGGGGATACCTCTAGTATTCGAAAAATAAAAAAAATGCTTTAACTTCTTGTATGGTGTTTTAGAGATTAGGAATTGAGGTTAACCAGAACACCTTAAAAGAGATTAATTGGGACAGGTAACTTGAAACAAATATGAAATAGCTCTCTCCTTAATGTTTTATTGTAAAAATCACAAACTCTAGAACTTTCCCATACCCTAACCTGTAATTTCATGTCCACTACGGGAGTTAATTATCAGAAATTTGAAGATTTCTTACCCCCCTCTCTCGCTTGTGTGTACATGCGATTCGTCCAATCGCAGGTGATATGGATTTTCAGATTTGGAATGTGGAACATTATAACTCTAATGTAACTATGTGATGAACAACTTTGTTAATTTAATTTAATTTATTTTGATTTTTTTTCCTTTCCTAAATGTATTAGTGATGATGAGTTGAATAAAATTTATCCCCCAAAAGGACAACACATCTGCAAGCCAGGAAAGAGTAGGACTTACTTCAATATTTAAATATGGTGCTAAAATGGAACTGAAGTCGGAAGTTGGTGGTTGTAGTGTGTGGATCCTATTCAGTCTCATTGAAAAAAAAAAAAAAAAAGTACTTGAAACTGGCTATATCATGTTTGATTTTTTTTCCCACGGACCTAGAAGCCCCGTCCTTACTGTACCCCATCTAATGCTTTGCGGCTTATTCTATATCTGTCCAATCCTCACACCACGATGAGCCAATAATTTTCAGTCATCTCCATATTTTATTTTTTAAGTAAATATTGTTTTACTATGGGAAGGGGGTTGGGGTGACTTGAACCCATGACCTTTAGTTTGGGTGGGGGTGCCTTTTCTACTGAGCCCTATCATCCAGTCATCCCCATATTCTCTCTCTCTTGTTTACAAGTATATTTTGATGTTTTAACTTCTTGTTATTCTTTGGTTAGAACTGTTACGTAACCAAAAACGATATACAAGTCCGGTATCTTGAACAGTGAAACTCTCGTCATGAATAACTTTTGGACGAAGCTGAAATGATAAATTTATAAAAATGGGTGGACTTGTTGCATTTAGTTAAAATTCTCATATTTCTTACTCATTTTCTTGGTTAATGCGAATCCAAGCATTTCATTCACTTCCCCTCCCCCCTTTTCTCCCCAGGGCGCATCTTTTGCAGAGGTTATACAAATAACTGATATCTTTGAGGGTAGTATTATACGGCTCGCTAGAAGGCTTGATGAGTTTTTGAACCAGGTAATTGATCAAATCTGGGGAAATTCTTTCTTCTTGTTTGGTTGGTTGGAAAGAGTGTAAAAGAAAAAAAGGTTGAAGAGTAATATTTCTCTTGTTTTGTTGGCGAATATTAGTATGGGTGGCATGTTTACTGGTTGTTCTTTGAATACTAACCTTGCTTGGGTTTGCTTCCTGATTAGTACTGTTTTTTAAATTTTACGCTGGAGCAAATGAACTTCTGGCAGCGCTACAAGGTCGACCATGCTAGGCCAAGCCGGATTTCATTTATTTTTACATTTTTCTTTTTCCTTTTTTTTTTTTTTCGGAGGGTTGGGGAAGGGGAAATCATCGAAACCACTAGGAAGGTGATATTTTTCTTTTAACATACAAACGCGGCCTAATGGATAGGGCCTTTGTATGGCTAGCTCATGGTTGAGGATTTAACTGCACCGAAACATCTCATCCCCCTCCCCAAATCCCACAGGATAGTTATGTAGTCTTTTTACTTTTATTTATTTATTTATTGGTACTAAAAAAATTCAGAAGAGGCCCTGCATTAGCTTCTTTGTCCTTTCCAAAACCTGTAAAAGATTTTCATTACCATCTAGTTGAGTAGTTGAGTTCCTTCTCTCCCGTGTTACAAAATGGAACAACCAGTGTTCTTCTTGGGCTGCATTTTTTTTTTTGGTAAGTAAGTATGATTTGGATTAATGAGAGCAAGTACAATATCTTGAGCTCTGTTATTGTTTCCTATGGAGAATATTAAGCGTGCCTCCTATGGAGAATATTAAGCGTGCCATTTGCTAGTTAAACCTATGAGGGATTCCGATACACGGAGGACTCACCCACAACACACGTCGGACTCACCATTTGTTAAGTTAGATTTTTTCTTTATGACACACTTTGGACACGTCGTGGACTCCTTTCGAACGTGTCACGGACTTAGTTTGTACTTTTTTTTTATGGATTTTATATTTGGATGATTTGATGGTATTAAATATTAGTTTCTGTATTGATGGAATAATGTTTCGTTAATGATGTATTTTAGTTTTCATTTTGGATTTAATGTAGTTATTATGTTACTTCTTTGTTGGTTTGTAAAGTCATAAATACATGCTTTTTAATTTTAGTTAGTGTTATATTGTATTATTTTATTATATTTGAATAACGGATTACTATCTAATATCTCTTTATTTATTTTTTTTTGAAAATTGTTGAGTAGGCGCATTTGTGACTTGTCTTCCCAAGTCGATGTCTGTGTTTTTTAGATTGTTTCCTTAGCTGCTCTTCATTACCTTTTATTTTGTTCAATTATTGAACTTGATGTGCCTTTTTGCTTTATGAATTCAAAGTGCAATTACTACTACTTTATTAAAATTTGCTGGAGTTTTGTTTTCTGGGCTATTGCAGTTGAGTGCTGCAGCTCATGCTGTGGGGGAGGCTGATTTGGAGAAGAAGTTCACTGCAGCCAGCGAAAGCCTTCGCCGAGGTATCGTGTTCGCCAATTCTCTGTATCTGTAAATTCCTTCTGCCACCAGAGCTGTTATTTGTAGTTGCAAATGCCTTAGTTAGCTTTTTAGATCCTGTTAGATTTGATGAGCTGACATAGCAGTAATTTTCTTCTGTCATTCATTTTTTATAGCTGCTAGAGTTATTTTTCTCCGACCAGGCTATTGTAATTTAGCCAGGTTTTTGATCAAATATTGTATACATTCTGTTTGGAAC